>VDFB02073226.1:113442-266504 GCA_007258455.2 Sequoia sempervirens
GGCTAGAGAGACTGTTGGAGAGGGTAGGCAAGGGTGGGAGAGGGTTTGAGATAGTGGGAGAGGGTGGGAAAGGGCTGGAGAGGGTAGGAGAGGGTGAGAGAGGGTTGGAGAGAGTGTTAGAGAGTGGGAGATAGTGGGAGAGGGTGGAAGATTGTAGAAGAAGGTGTTAGAAAGGTTAGGAGAGGGTGGGATATGGTGGAGATTGTGGGAGAGAGTAGGGAAGGTTGGAGAGGGTTGCAAAGTGTAGGATAAGGTGGGAGAGAGCGGGAGAGGATGGGAGAGAGTGGGAGAGGGTTGGAGAGGGTGAGAGAGGGTATCTCTCTCTCACTCCCTTCCTCTCTCTCTGAAGTATCTCCCTCTCTCTCACTCAATCCCTCTAGCTCTCTCCCTAGTACCCTTAATCCTCTACCCTATAAATGTACCATCTAAAGCTTAAAAATACCAAATTTATCATAATGTGAGCGCGTTATTAACCATTAGAGATATGTCCATTTAGGATTAAATAATGTGCTCGCGTTATAACGAGAACGCATTATTTATTGCACTAAAACTGGATTCGCGCATTATTTATTGCACTAAAACTGGATTCGCGTCTTTTTTTATAAAAAAGACATAACGCGAACGCATTATAATGGGAACACGTTATGACTTATTTTTTTCTTGTTTGGCCACAAAAGTGCGACCATTTTGGTGAACTTACCCTCTTACATAAATACAAAGTGTGGACATAAAGCATGAAGTTGGATCTTGGAATGGAGTTATTAGGATAAAAGCTATTATGAGTTGGCTGTAGGTTCAAACAGCAATCTTGAACTCCACTTAATTGTTGGATTTGGCTTTACAATGTGCAATGAACCTTAGCATAGGTCAATTACTAAAAAAAAAGAAAAAGATCGAAGGAGGGGAAAAGTTCCTAAGTCTGAAGCTTGCTATGAATAGTGACAATGGAGTTCCTGCAATGGAAAATTCCTCAAAACAATATCCCACTTAACTAGGGATTTCACAATATCATGGAAATTGTGCTATCTTCTAAGGGCTACAGATATTTCATCTTTCATCCACCACATACATGCATGAATCAAAGATAAATGTTTGGGGTAGCTTCAAATTAAGTCTAGGCTAACTTTGCACAGCTATCTACCTTCAACAAACAGCGAAAAGTATGGACTAAGGGATCATCAAAAAAGCAGGAATTTTCACAATCACCCAATAGTATTCCTAAGATTTATCAAAATAAAGTAAATAGCTAACTAAACAGCCACAAGATCTAAGCTAAACATGTAATATTGGAGAATGAATCATGTCACATGGAAGAAATCAAGAAAATACAACAAGTCAATGATATTTCTTATAAATTTCAGTAGCATGCCTTTACAACAACTCAACACTCCTTTGCAAATGAGGGGAGTGCTCTATTTATAGTTTCCAAAAAGTTAAATGAATGGCCAAGATTCATTCTCATCATGTGGCCAAGATTCATTACAAAATAGGGTTTCACCTACCCCCAAATAGATTTACAATTTAAAATACATTTTCATCCTTTCCCTATTTTGTCATCTAGTGGATGGCACTATAGCCTTTTCATCTTGTAGCTAATTGTTGTTTTCTTTTTGCTGTAGCTACTCTTCAAGAAGGTCTTCTTCCTTGGCTGGGCTGTCCTCTTGCTTCTCGGAAGCTGCGTGCTCTATGTACTTGAGGATAACGGCCTGGAGCTTGTCTATCTCGAGGATCTCACACCGCAATGCCTGGTAACTCCATTCCTTAGCGTTCTCTTCCAGCTGCTTCCAATCCTCGTCATACTTCGAGCCTTGGTCCCTGAATAGCTCTGATCGGTCGAAGGCGCGGGCAGCAAAACTCAGGAACTCCGTTGTGACTTCTCCAATTGTCCTATTCTTCATCTTCTCCTGGAAGTATGGCTTGATATTTTCTCCATCCATTTGTACCATGGGCATATCATAGCCCGTCATCAGCTTAAGGTATTGGGCACATTCCGCTCGAATTTTCTTAATCCTCTCAATGTCTAGATCCACCTTGCTTAGGATTTGTTCCAACCTCTCCTTCCGGTTGTCGAGGTCTCTGCGCCATACGTCCACCAGCTAATGATCTTCTTTCTTCAACTCTAGCCTCTCTTCCCATGTGTCCTTAGGCATCTGAAGGATGGCTTCAATTCTCGAGAAGGTGGAGTTGTACGTCGCAGGGAAATTGGTGCAGAGTCTCCTTGTACTCTCCAGGGATTGGATCAGGTCTAAGAACTTGTCGGCTGTCTGCATAGCTCGATTGATTCCCATGTTTCTGATGTATGTGACCTGTCGGAACCAATCCTCAGTAGTTTTCTCCAAGTTCTTCCTTCTCTCCATCTTGTCAATCTGTTCTTTCGAGAGCAACTGCGGCATGGCTGCGGAGGTAGTGGGCAGGTCATCCACTGAGGACCATTGATGGATGTAGTCAGTTACAGCAGCAACCTGCGCTTTAAGCTCATCCTTGGAGACCTTGTCTTGCTTGATCAGGTGCACCACTGTGGCCACCGATTCCTCTAGGTGTCTAGCCTTTTGCTCTCTAGTCGTTGTCTCTAGGTCAATGGTTGAGATATTGTAACTTACTCCTGCCTGGACAATAGTAGGTATTGCAATTTGTGCTGATCGGGAGCCAAAGGCGTCCATCGTTATCCTGGATCAGACCTTGGGCTTCTTCTCCTTCTTTGTTGTGTTCAGGGATCAAGCCAAGATGGCCTCCAATCTCGCCCTTGGGTCCTTCAGGAAAGGAGTCGTCTTCTCCAGTTGCTTCTCCAACCAATCGGGCATAACAGACTTATCTTTGGGTGCATCATGGCTGCCTTCACCCTTCTCAGTCAGAGGCAAGACTTCTGCCTCCTTTTCTTTTTGGGACTCCTCTTTCCCTTTAGTAGCGTCCTCCTCTTCGTCGAAGTCGTGAATGAATACGAGGTGTTTGACAGGCAGCTTGGTGGACAATTGTCAGGTGGGACTTTCTTCTCTCGCTGCTTCTTCTTCCTTCTTCCCTTCAGTAGCCTTGGCCTTAGGGCTCTTTACAGCATGGGTCTCAACCTCAGATAAATCCCTATGTGGCTACTCCTCTGGCGGCTGCCCTCCTTAGTAAATGGTGACCTTTCTGCCTCTTCCCCAATGTCCTTTGGTTGTTGCGCCAACTCTTCCTCAAGGTCATCATCAAGTGTTCGGATGATTTTCTTGGCACCTGAGCCATCCTCCTCATCCCCACTCTTGGAAGAGCCTGTCTCTTCTCCCTCATAGACCACCCTGTCAATGGTTCAATGCTCATACTCGGGGTGCTCATGATATTCATCGGCCTCCTCCTCAATAGACTTTGAGGCCTCTTGCTCTCGCTCCTCCAACTCTTTTGAAATCTACATTGTAGCTTCCATGGTTGGCGGCCCTGTTGGCGGCTGTGAAGGCTGAGCTATTGTGAGGGCTTGGGCGAGGGCTGCTTAGAGTGCAGGGTTCATTAGGATTTGGGAAAGCTCAGGGGGGAGGTTTTGCATATATCTCGTAAGGGCCTTGGGCATAATGGCAGTGGGAAGAGGCGATATTATTATTGCTAGAGGGAGGGAGGTAATTGGAGACATGGTAGCAGAGGAAGGAGGAGTGGTCACGCCAGAGGAGGAATCAATGATGACTACTCACCCGGCCGGGGGCAAAGGGGCAAGATGGACAAAAATGTCCACCGCCGGTGGAGATGTGGCGACCATAGCTTGCAAGGCGGACGGTGCAACAGGAGGGGCAGGGAGAGCCAAGGGAGGCTACAAATCTGTCATAGCCACCATCTGCTTGAGCCTTTTGGGAGATGAACCTCCCGTTTCTTTCATTGCTTGCTCCTTGGGATCTGCAAACTATGCAGTCTCTGCTCCCTTTCTCTTCTGGGATCTAGTGATGGGGGGAGACTTGGAGGTCTCACCAGTTGACGTGGTGGTGGCAACATCCTCCATGGCGCTTGGCTCGCTCTTGAGCCCTTCATATGGTAGGACTACTCCTTGTCGCTTTAGGTGCGCCACCTGCCCATTGACCCACTCTTTAGTGCAAGTGAGAATCAGATGGGTTATGGTGTCTAGGTCATCGACCTCTTGTTCATCCGAGTCAATCAACGGTATTGGCAGGTTAGCAACTGCAGGGTACCTTGGGTGCATGATCGTGGACTCGTCCTCTTCGACCTGGTCCAGCACCGAGAATGGTTGCACCCGTCTCAGGAACAACACCATCATGCGCATGTAGTGCTGAGCGAGCACCTCCTTGTCATCTTTGCAGTCAGCCTAGAAGTCTTCAATGTGGTATTGGTGGGCATATGCTAGCCCCAGTGCCTTCCTGACATGGCCATGAGGGTCCATCCGTGGGTGCATGGTGTACCAGTCAAAATGATATTCCTTAAGCTCCTTCTCAGAATTACTGGCGCATTAAGAAGTCTGTAACTGGTACAGGCCCTGGCTAAGGGTCATGGGATAGGATATCCCTACTATGTGCTTATTTCCGAAGATGGCCTAGATGTGTTGGAGCTGTCGGGAAAGCTCCAGGAGGATGATCCTGTCATTTGGGTACCGCGACAATCTGTTTGGCTGCTTTGTGAATCCATGAGCCCAGATGTAGGTAAACTTGGGAAACTAGATAAATAGGAAGGCATATTCCTTCAGGAGCACCATGGCACTGTGGGAGACCCTCCTCTCGAAGACTCCAATGATCAATCTGATGATATGGCCAATGAAGGCGTCATTGACCCGGCAGTACTCCTTAAAGTTGTGGTACTGGAGTTGAGGATATTTGTCAAACGGCTTGAGCCCTCGCCTATGCCCCTGATCGGGTGCCACAAATAGCCCGCTGTATTATCTTTGACCTGCCAGGGAGTAGATGAGGTAGGAGGTCATGTAAAACTTAGAGCTCTTCTTAACGTTGACAAACTACTCATGGAAGCAGTTGCTAATGATACCTCCCCAGTCGAATGAGACCTTGGTGTTAACATCCTCATTCCCCCATAGGATCTGCTCAATGTAATAGGCCATCCATTCTTGGAAATAGGCGGCTATTGGGAGACCCATAGCCCTGCTCAACATAGTTACCAGGTCATGGTAGTCTTCATGGAAATCGCTATGGAAGAGTTCGTGGGGAACCTTTGCAGCACTACCCCGTTTCTCCTTAAGCCAATAGAGGTTGATAGACTTCTTGCATCATGATGGACTAGCATCCCACACTGCTTGGCATTGTTCTAATGAGGGGACCTCCATATGTGGGAACATGGGAATGTGAAATGTTTTCATGATTCCTTCTGGCGACATGTCAGCGAGGATGTTCCCCTCCTTGTCCACAATTGTTATAGTGTCTGTTTGGTAAGCTTCTTTGCGAGCCATCACTAGTTTGGGTGCTGTAAGCGTGGGAGGGAAACCTGTAGCCTTGGCGATTCCACTTTGCCATATTAGTCTGGCGTTCTTTGTCATAGGGTTGACCTTGACCCTCTGAGTGAATTCGTCTATGTCTACCTGACCAATTTTGGTATCTGAAATTTCCTTCCAGTCTGTTGAGACCTTGGAGTGGAGTGGCTCGCCCTGAAACTGAAACTTCATCTAATCTTTATCTTCTTTTCCCTGAGGGGTCCTTCCTGACTTTTTGCCCTTATCCATTTCGGTGGAGGCCCCTGAAGTTCCTACAGTTGATTCCATATATCCTGCAAGTAAGGGAAAAGTCAGTGCAACAAAACATTAAAGCGTTCATGTTAGTCCATATTTTGAGCGTAACATCTAAATAATCAATCAAGTATATCATAAATTCTATTCCTAGATGTTATCGATCTTCGTTTCAAGGCATTTGGACAATCCGGGCTCAAAGGGCCGGACTTCCCTGGCAGGAATGCTATCTGGAAGGGAAAATGCAGCTGAAAGCTCCCAGAGACCCATCCTGGCCAAATCTTAGTGTTTCGAGAGGCTCATGATGGAGAATAGCAGAATTTAGGTCGTGGGTCGAAGTCAGATTCTAGATTTGAGCTTGTTTGGATCGATTTAAGCGGCATCAGAGGTTCCAAGCTGGGAAGCTGTCAGGAGACAGCTGCTAGGAAATGGCAGACAGTGAGTGGAAATCCAAAGGCAGAAGTTTGAAGCCCAGGGTCTGGAGGGCCAACAGGCGGCTTACGTTAAGTTTGGCATTTAGGCTTGGCAGCAGTTGGCGTGGCAGGGCCCGGAGGCCGAGAGGACGTGACGTGCCGGCCGTCGTGAGATTTTTGTTGATTTAAATGGCGGGGGCGAAGGGCAGCCCGAGGCCCGCAAGGTGGGAAGCCGGCAGGGGTCCGCTGTCCTCGACGGCGGAACTGTCACGGAGTTCCGCGAACGAAACTCTGGACAGCCAGGCCCGGAAGGTCCCACGGGAGCGAGGAACTCCGCACAATCAGACGGTAAATGGAGGCACGGGGCCTGAAGACGTGAAAGCAGCCGTTTCAAAAGAAGACGACGACGGCGGAGAGGTGCGCGGGGTCCGCAGCCTGGAAGGCAGCGGAGTGTTCGCCGAAAGACCTCAGACCTCCAAAACGGCAAAAAATAAGGAGCAAAGGCCCGACATCCGGGGGCCGAAGGTAGAAAAGATGCAACAATTTGATGCTACCCAAGAGTTAACGGTGAGGGTTAGGGCAGAGGCTAGGGCGCGGGAAGCCAGGGCACAAATTCCTTCAGAAATGGTGAATACTGGGCAGAACTTCGAGGACAAAACCCCAGGGTCTGGAGCCCGATGCTACAAAAGGACACATGCTCCACTTTCAAGTGCAGACAGCGAGGAACACGTTGGGGCCCGGAAGCCAGGAGGTGGTGTTAGGTTTGTAGTTAAAACTCAGCGAAACGCGAATAGAAATCTGAGATAGGAAACCCAGATAGTCGGCCCCGGAGGATAGGATTGCTGTCGGGAGGTTGGTGTTTGAAATCTGATGGCGAAGGCAGGTTCTGGGCCCAGGAAGGACACTTTCCCTGCGTGAAGAACAGCCGCGGCAAGGAGAAGTCCTGAAATGGCGCAGAGGGCAATTGCGATGGTTTAACAATTTTTTAACATATGGGTTAGGAGCGCGATTCAGTGCTCTTCCATCTATTTCATCCTAACCAATTATTTAATCCATTCAAATCCCCCAAAATGACGAAGAAAGATGGGAGGGAAAATGGGAGTGGCCTACCTCAAATATGCAGAGCATGGAGATGTGGGATCTACTGGGGGGGTTGATGGAGTGAAGTCGGGGACGATGATCGCGATGCAATAGGAGGCAGTGGGCTCCAGGTGCTGACCTCTCAATTCACTTCAATTCGGATTGTGAAAATGACCTCAGCGGATTGGGCATTTTATACCCCAACCACAATTAATACTCACATTAATTGCACGTACGGCCACGGGAAAGTTAGTGAGTTTGAATTTTAGGTCGGCGCTGGCGGCGGAGACTCCGGGACCCGGCGGTCGCGAGGATGTGAGATGACGGCCGCCACGAGGTTTTCGGCAATGATCGGGCGATGGCGGCGGCGAACAGCTCAGGTCCCAGAGTGCGGAAGGTCAGCAAGGATCTGTCGTCGAAGGATTTTCGTACCGCTTAACGGCGATGACGAGGAGATCCTCGGGGCCCGAAGGTCAGGAAGCCGGCAGGGTTCCGCCTTGGAGGACGGTAGAACCGTGACGGAGTTTCGAGGATGGAACTCCGGACAGCCGGGCCCGGAAGGTCCCGCGGCAGGAAGCGGACCCGGGACGGAAGTCCGAAGTGGTCCGAGAAGTCTCAAAGATTTTTACCAGTTTTAAACGGAGGCGGTGAGCGGGCCCGGAGCTAGGCGACCGAGAATGTCGCGGAAGACGCAAATGCAAAGGGGAAGCCGATAAACCCCCGACGCTTCAAAGACCGAGGGGCCAGGGCCATTCCAGAGCCAAAAAGCCAGAGGGAACCCGCGAGGCCCTGAAGGGCAGCAAAAGACCAAAAGCGGAGGCATGGTCGATTTATGATGAAACCTTGGAGCAACATTGACCATACGGAACATCAAAAAAAAAAGAGAGGGGCATGCAAAACAAGGTAGCCCTGAAAGACCCGGTGAGGGGAAAGAAAAGAGGGTCCCCGTTCCGAACGGGGCGTGTGTGCTAACGGCACAACAGGGGGGATGGGCACAGCCCAGGCTACATCCCCTTCCCTGTGTTGGGGTTAGGGCCCATGAGTAAAAAAAAAAAGAGTTCTTTTTATTTTGATTTTTTTTAATAAATGATATATATATTATATATATATATATGTACTTGTATTTTTAGTTAATAATATATGGATAATGTGCATGTGGTAAAATAAATGTAAAATAAATGAATAGTTAAACATGAGAAATAGAAATTAAATTTATGTAGAAACGTTTTCTTATTTAAATGAATATTTAATTAATGGAGATTTATGTTTATGTCAAAGTAGTTATTTTGTAATGAAATGACTTCTATTGGGACATTGGATTCTTATACTTAAATGTTATTGGGAAACTGAAGTAAACCTATAGATTTAAATTTATTATTGCTTGTCAAATGCCCAAGTAGTTATTTAATAAGGGAATGATTTTAAGCAAAATGGTTATTCGTTTTAGATGAAATAAAAAATTTTAAGAAAGCAATTTTTATTTAAATTTCTTATTGGTCGTAAAAAAATTTATGATAAGATTAGTTATGTTCATTAACAAATTATAAAGTTAAGCAATTCGTTATGATTTGTTCTTATTCTATGAATAATTTTGTTCTCGATTTAGAAATAATTGAGTAAAGTATTACTGTTTATATCAGATTTAGGAAATCCGAATATTAGATGTTTTATTTGCCTAATTTGCTTTTAAATTGTGTTTCTTCTATTATGTCTGTTGTAATATTTGGCCTTGGCTATTTGCAAACGATGTATTGGTGAATTATTTGGATATAGGAAATCCTAAGGTTAGATTATTATGTTGCTTGAAAATTGTTCTTTTTAAGTTATGTTTTCTCCTGTTCTAGTTGTTGGGAAAATTGAGTTGTTTGTTTATATAAGACTTCTAGATATGTTTCTCGGAGATGGGGATTGTAACTTATATTGATTTAGCCTTGAAATTTTACTTGGGTAGTGCACGTGGTATTTTATCAAGTATGGTCACCTGGTTCTATAAACAGGTTGTGTTGTACATTGTTATTAAGTTGGTGTTTGCAATTAGTTATGTGCACCTGGTTTACCCTATGTTAGTGGAATTGATCCCTTAGGTTGTTAATAAGGGAGTGGCTTTTTATGAGGGCCTACACACAAAGTGGTGCTAGGGTAACTCATGCAGAGTTAGTTTAATCAATGAAAATTAAATAAATATGTTAGGGAAAAGGAGTAAGTGCATGCAAGCACCAGCTATTATTTTATAATGAAGTGATTTTATTAGTAAGATTGGGATTTTTTTATCTATATTTGTGGATTTGGAAACTAAAATTTTGTTTTAATCGTTATGGATTTACTAAATGGAATTATATTTAAATGGTGCATTTTAATAGGTGAAATTGATTGTAATGGATTTAGGAGATCTGAATGATAGCATTTGTTTTTGATAAAGGGTAAAATGGGTTTTACAGGGACCCAAAACCATAGAGTTTACAAAAATAAGGAAAGGAAACGAAAGTCCAACAGAAAACACCAGCTTCCAGAAAGGAAAAGGACGGAGCAAACAGCAGCCAACCATAACAAACCAAAAAGGTCAAGCAAAAAAGGCCAGCAGAGCATACAACAAAAACCGGCCGCAACTAACCCAGAGTCTTGAGGATAGACTCCGTCTCCGCCTCAAAATTTTGCATGTCATGGACTCCCTTTTTAAAAATTTGAATCATCTTCAGAGTGGGGGGACCTTTCTCTTCAGATTGGCTCTGGTTCTCTTTGATATGTCAGCATCCTTTTCCCGGCTTTCATCATTGGTCTCCTCCTGGTCCACCACCAGAGACCCCTATTGGGCTCTGTCTAACTTCTCAGTCATAGCATTAATTATAATGGCATTGTGTCTAGCCATTCGGTTGTTTTTCTCTACGACAATTTTGATGGTGTTCCTAATATTCTCAACCTCCATTTCAATCTTTTTATTATTTTCAGCGTGGTACCGAGTTTCTTTGATGAGACCATGATCTCCTCGATCCACATCTTTCTTTCAATCGCAGCAATCTTGGCTCCCAGCTCTTCCAATTTTCTTTGAAGGGCCCAATTTTTTATCTTTAACTTATTAATTTCACTTAAAGTCCATTCCAAAAATTTGAAATGGGAGTCAGCATTAGTTTTGGCTAAATTCAAAACATCCAAAGCGGGATCCCTTCGAGTGTTTAAACATGTTTTTTCAGGGTTAGGAGTAACAGGGGAACCATCTCTAGTAGATCTTTCCAACAACGGCTCGACACTTGACTCAGTATTATTGGCACCAGATGACTCATATTCAGGGGAATCTTCGGAATAGGAAACAAGATTTTTAGCTCGGGGGTTCTTATCAATATTACTGGTCTTGAAGGAGGGGCTTCCCCGCTCAAACTCAACAAGGGCCTTATCAGAAAAAGGGATAGGGTTTTTTTTGCCAGAAAGGACAGCATGCGGGCTAAGGACAATTCTGGCAGGACATAGATTGGGAAAATACTTTGAACAACTGGGCTCTATGTCGTCTTCCTTAGAATCAAGAAGGGTTTCTAGATTAGCGGGGACGGGAAAATTTTGATAATGCTCAACTATCAACCTAATCAGCCCTGTATGTAGGATAGGGAATATTCTAGGGTTTTTCTTATGGTCATCCAAGCTTTTCCTAAGAGAACAGAAAAGATAATAGGGGAGCAAAACCCTTACCTTGTAGCGGAAGTGATTGAGTAGAGAAAAGTGATAGCCATAGACCCTACTGAAGCGCTCGTCCACCGTAATGTACTCCATGATGACCCGTAGGACCTTTCTCCAAAGGGCTTTTATGGTGTCAGCTTCAAAGTAGCTGTTAGCAATTTTCTCAAGATTCAGCCTTTCTTTTTCTTTTTTAGGAAATCTGATAATGGCATTGTCAGAAAAAACCCTATCCCTGAAGAACTTCTTTCCATCAGTAGACAAGCCCGTCACTTCGACAATCAAATTTTCATTGAGCTCCACATTCCTACCAAATAGGGTAAGGTTTCCATTATTCCATTTTTTCTCAAAAAAATTTGTAGCCACCTGATTGGAACCATGGAGCTTCTCCAGGAAAGGAAGTAACCCACCGCTTTTAACTTTATTCCAAATCTTAACATTTTTGTTGTGCATCTCATAGCTGTCCGGCTCGATTCTTTTCCTTTCTCCACCCATCTTGGCCAACACAGTGGGGCAGACATAGATGAAATCTTTACTAAAACTGGCCCCACCAAATCTGAGAACCCATAAAGCGTGCGAGGTTTCCTTGCAGACTAAGCCTCCGAGCTCGATCCCATACAATCTAATGATTGTGATGTGAAAGATCCAACATGTCCTCATTAAAGGGATGACACACCTCTTGTCCATGTGATTTATCATAATTCAATAAAGCGCAGACATTAGAACTTAGATCACTAACATTAAGCCAGGTGAGTGAATTATTACTCTTGACTCCTTCATTAGCAAAAAATTCTGCAACAGCATTAGCTTCTCTATAATCATGTGATATTTGAACTTTATCAAACTTAGCCAAGGTCAAGATGGCATCATCGATCCAAGATTTTACTGTCCACGAGGGGGAGACTTGCCACGGAGGCAGTCAATTATATTTTTGGAGTCACCTTCCAGCCAAAGATTCTTAAAGTTAAGACTTTGGGCTAAATGTATAATGTGATAAGCGCCAGCAACCTCCACCAAATGATTGGTTTGGGAACTGAGAGGAGAGGTCGTTGCTCCAAGGAAATTGCCAAAGGAATCCCTTATGACTCCACCACAACCTGCCACCCCAGGATTACCTTTATCCACACCATCAAAGTTAGCTTTGACCCATCCATTAGGCAGAAAAGACCAGCGAACACCCTCTCTTTTCTTTTTATCTTTCTTAAGAGCACAAGGCAATTCAAGGCTAATATTTCAATCCTTAGCAACTATAAGGTCATAGGACGAATGCACCACTTTCTCAGAAAAGCAAACCTTCTGTGAAAAAACATTGACATTTTCCTTCAAGAATCTGACAATATTATCAAAGACAATATCCACAGAAGCTTCTTTATCTCTATAAATTCTATTGTTGTGTTCTTTCCAAAGACCCCAAGAAACATGAGGGAAAGAGAAATCCCATAAGAGCCTGAGCAAAGTATTTTTAGTTGGGGCTTTCCATTGAAGGAAGAAGTCTTCAATGGACGAAGGAAAAACCCAAGAAAGATGCCACAAACTAATATTTTTTTCCCAAATAGCAGCAGCAAATGAGCAATGAAGGAATAAATGACACACTGATTCAACCTCCATCTTACAAAGAAAACATCTATTAGGTATTTGAAATCCACGTTTGCTAAGGTTGTAAATCGTGAGCACCTTGTTTTGGAGAAGGATCTAGAAAAAAATGTTGATATTAGGGATCAAATGTTTGAACCAAGCCTTCGACCAGAACGAAGGATATTCCTAAGATGAAGTAATCCTAGAAAAAGTACATGTTTTTTGTAATTGTGTATTGGGGGGAAAGTAATTGTTATTACGGGAATCTAAGTCTTCCAAATTTTTAATTCATGAAAAGGGGTTGTTGTAACTTTAGTTCACCCTTTGAGATTTCTTGGGAAGTGCACATATTGGGTTTCAGTATTGGACATCCATAGAGATGTGTTACCTTTTGAGATGTATTGGTTATTGTTGTCAGTTTTTAGTGCAATGTCTACCCTTGGCTTGTAGTTTGATTTATGTGTTGTCGATAGGGGAGTGGCTTTAGCAAGGGCTAGGACACAAAGTGGTCCCAAGACAACTCGTGTGGAAGTCAGTATAATCAAGTGGTAATTAAATAATGTATTAACTTAACACATTTAACAAGATAATTAGCTGTGCTCATTGGCTCAAGGGCTTGTATGAGACTGGAGATGAGTCGGGAAGGCCTAGAATGGCTAGATCGTTATCTTGTCTTCTTGAAAGATAACTGATTCCGCACTGGTGTGCATGTGGGGGCAGAATCGTGAGAGGTTACCAGGATAACCCTAGAGGGGGTTCAGGACCTAGGAAGATCTCCTTTGGACAACCAATGCAACCTTTGTGATGACACTCCTCCTATGACAATAGTCGGTTTATTTGTATTGTGTTTATAATTGATTCAGTGATTCTGGAAACATTGTAACTATTTTGTAAGTTCGTACTTTTGAAGTTTAATATTGTTTTTGCCTATGTCTAGAGGTTGTAGGTTTTTTCTAAGAAGCTCTTTTACTATCTCCTAGCATGGGGGTTGTTCCTTCGGGTACCACATTGTTGGGTGGAATGTGCACCTTACACCGTTGGGTCTCTAGTTCTTGTTCGTGATGATGAGTACTTCATGATTGGGAAGCTCGTGTGTATCAGTGAATTTTTACTTCTCTTATGTCACTTTTGTATCAATTGGATACCTTGTATGTGTATCACTCCTCAATTGTATTCGAGGAGAATCTTTGTACTATGTAATTGTAACACTTTTGTATAAACTATCTCATTTGGAAATGAATGATGTAATTGTAATATTGAATGGATGCAATGTATGTATGGATCATTATTGTACTTTATATCTTAAGTGATGCATTTTAATGTTAATAGATGTATGATCTTTAATTCATAAGTAATAATCTTATCTTTTGTTTAGTAACTTTTGTTAGTAATGGGTATTGTATGTGTAAATGTAATTTAGTCTACTTGTTTAATTACACTTTAAAAAAAAAAAATTGTTCACTTCCATTTTTTTTGTAACATTCTCTAGGGTTTTATGGCGGGCATTACACAATGTTGCAACTTGCCAGACCTAATTAAACCTTGAACTGAAATAATGAAATGTGAAATAGAATGATGAATAAACAATGCAATGTTTCAACTCGCCAAACCCTTGAATAAACCTTTGGAAAACTAAAATTTGGATCTTGATCTTCCATAAAATGGCTTCAATGGATGTGGATCTTGATGCTTGAAATATGACTTGAATGCTTGACCGAATCTTTGAAACCAACATCACAATGTTAGCTTCAAAAACATGCATGATGCAAGAAGAATTTGACATGATGCTTGAGATCTTGATTGCTGCAATAAATCACTAATAAATATGCTCTTGAATGCCCTTCGTCATAATCTTTTCTTTTGCAAACTTGAATTATGCTTTCATGAATTCTCTCTAGGTGTTGAAATGATAAAATAACCTTGTATTTATGGGTATGTATCCTTAATTTCTCTAAAATTAAACTTTACAAGAAAACATTGAAATTTAAATTTATGGATAATAAAATACCACCAAAAAAATATTATAAATTGAGGTTGAAAGGCCTAGGGAGAACCCATTCTCCCATGGGTGAATGGGTCCCACGCTATTCCTAGAACACATATTGTTCAAGGTAAAGTATTATGTGTTGGCATTAATTGTTGTTGGGTTTCCCTTTTAGAAAATATAATTTATTAGGCTTGTATGTGTAAAATAGGGCTTATTAAGGCATAGGTAGGTCCATTTTAATTGAGGGGCCCAAACAAAGGTTGAAAATATAAAGGAGTGCATTTTTCTACACTATAAAGCCTAATTGATATAATCAAGAGATGGTAAAAGATTTTAGTAGAATGTACAATGTAACCTTGAGTATATAGGCAAGGTAGTGAAGTTGGAAAAGTTGAGCACAATGACCAACTACCCTTCCAATTATGGAACACTTGTTAACTCACATGAAAATTTTTCTTATGAGTATCAAGTGACCATGTAAGAGGTGTCTCACAAAGTGAGGAAACATGTCTCAACCACATGAGGTGAGACAAAATTATAAATAGCCTAAGTAAACTTAATAAAATATTATAGGTCAAAGTAGAATGTGATTACAACTAACTAGTTATCTAATGACACTATTTACACTAACACTAGTCAATGAACCTTAGAATTTTTTATTGGAAAAAAGTAGTGGAGATAGTATTATGCATCTTTAATCAATAAAATTAGTGCAAAACATCACTCTAAAACAATATTCAAGTGATCATAATATTTATTTGGCTCATTTTTATGGGTTTAGTTGTCAAAACCATATATATTCTAGTTTAGAAGAAAATTTTTGATTAAAAATATCAACTTTGTATCTTGTTGGATATTCTAATGTTGCTAAATGATATAAACTTTGTAATCCTATCACAAAGAAATTGATTGTTAGTCAAGATGTGGTTCTAGACGAAGGAGTCTGGTAGTGGCAAGAAAGTGTATAATAAAAGTATTAATAATTATGGTTCCAATTCCATAGAAATGGTTTAAT
The DNA here is from genome assembly GCA_007258455.2 of Sequoia sempervirens. Classification (NCBI taxonomy): domain Eukaryota; kingdom Viridiplantae; phylum Streptophyta; class Pinopsida; order Cupressales; family Cupressaceae; genus Sequoia; species Sequoia sempervirens. The sequence continues at coordinate 128,814 of VDFB02073226.1, forward strand.
GTTCCTCCTCTACCCACAGACTTAAGTGCACTTTCAATCTATAGTAGTAGTGCAAATTCAAATTTTCCAAGCTTAAGTTCATCTATTTCTCTTGATAACACAAATCCAAGTTTTCTTATTCCTCAAAGAATTCTTCATCCAATCCTAGTGCAAGTCTAGTATCAAGTCCAAGTTCTTCAAGAAAGTTAATAATCTTAATTGAAAATTATGAGAGAAGTATTAATGAGAACAAAGCTATTAATTTTACTTTACTTAGTCATCTTAATGTTGAACCATATGTGTATGAAGAAAAATGTAACTAGAAAATATAGATTGATGTTATGAATGAAGAAATGGATCCAATTATCAAAAATACTATATAAAAATTAGTTCATCTTTTCAAAGGTAAAGATGCGTTGATGTCAAATATATTTATAAGGTAAAATATCATGTTGATACTTCCATGAAATTACACAATATAAGATTAGTTTCCAAGAGATTCGCTTAAACACTTAGTGAAAATTGACATTTGCACAAAAACCTAGTGAAAATTATTTAGAAACCTTCACTTTAGCTACATAATTTGATACCATAAATATTATCTTGTCAATTATTGTACAATGCAAGTGGATTGGTCAAATAGTATGAAATCAACACTTTTTAATGGTTAAATAGGTGAGAAGGTTTATGTGGAGCAACCAACGGCCTATGAAACTCTAGGTAAAAACAATTAGTTTACAAGTCGAAAAAAATCTTTGAGTTGAAGTAGGCCCCTCATGCTTGGTATGCAAGGATTGGTAGATGTTTATAAAATTAGGGATTCACCAAAAGTTATTCAAATCCAACCATGTATTCCAAACACGTTGATAGGGAAATTATCATTGTTTATCTTTATGTTGATGATCTTATTTATATAAGTAATAGTAAAACTCTAATAGAAAAAAAAAATTAAAAATGAAATATACATTTGAAATGTCATATCTAGGACCAATGCATTTATTTATTGATGTGGAAGTGCAATAGCAATCAAAATATATATTCATTTCTTAAATGCAACATGTAGTATATTTATTAGAGGAGTTTAGAATAAAGACATGAATAATAGTTTCAATTCATTTAGCATTTGGTGAGAAATTGGTTATGAAATATGCAAGTTCCAAGAAAAATGTCATTTTATATAAAAACTTGGTTGGGAGCCTAATTTATCTCACAACAACTAGATCCAATATTATGTATGTAATGACTTTAATCTTTTAGTGCATGCAAGATCTACATGAGTCCCATTGGCATGCTACAAAAAATAGTATTAGATTATATAGGTGCTACACAAATTTGGCATAAATTAATTTTAATAAAAAAATGTCAAGTGGGGGGTTTTATCACTTACATCTAGAATTGTATCTTGGAGTAGTAAGAACAAAGAAAATATTGGCCATCTCATTATCTTAAGTACTATATATTGCTACCACATCCATAGTTTTCAAGCCATATTGATTAGAAAGATCTTTCAAGATCTACACTTGTTCCAAGAACATACAATAATAGCACCATTGCAATAAGAAAAGAATCCTATATTCATACTATATTGAAACACATAAAAATGTAATATTATTTTATTTAATATTTAATTTAAAATGGACAAATAGAATTGAAGTTTTGCCATATATCTAAACAAATTGCTAATATCTTCACCAAAACTTTTCTCAATAATATATTACAAACCAGTCAAACAATAACACTACTGATTATCAAGGAAGAAAAATTAAAATGTTTATTATTGAAGAGTAGTAACTAGTAGCTTTTCTCTTTTTAGTTAGTTTGTTTTTGTGGATGTCAAAATCTGCAAATGGTTAGAATTTTAAAACCAAACTAATAATCAACATCCCTATGAAATAACTCTACATGTTAATAATGCAATCAAAGCAACAAAGATTTAGATAGATAAATTGAAAGCATATAATAAAACATGGAGAGAATTATATCTCATAGTGGATTGGTGCTATTGTTGAAAATAGCCCTTTCCCAATCCTTGATAGATAAGCTAAATGATGAAATGCCTTGAAGATGGAGTGATGGTGGGAAAAATCAGTTCTCCTGAAGAGACTGACTTTACATGAATGATTGTGGAGGATTTGATTAAGAAATGAAGCCTCTATTTGTAGATTCTCAAATGCTAAGAATGCTCAAGAGGGAGCAATGTGGGATATTGAATGGACCAATGAGACGAGGCCACTTGTCAACTTGTGAGTGGTTGAGGAGTGTGCAAGATTTGGGAAATGTGTCCAAGAGGGGGAAATTCAAATTTGAATTTGTGATATAAATGTTGAGTTTGACTTTGGCAAGGGACATGAAAGAGCCATGTAAGAGCTCATAAATGACTTGTTGGATGTACATGTCCACTTTTTTTTTAATTCAAACTTGAGGGAATATTCCTCAAAGATGCCATGTTGATGGAAAATGTTGGATTTAATAAATCAATAAATTGATTTATTTGTGCAAGTGGTAAAATCTAGAGAATGTGATGGGTAGTTAGGTTAGGATAATTAAGATTAGATTAGCTTAATAATGATTAGGATGATTTTGACCAATTTGACTCAAATATTTTGATTTATTTAAATCAAAGAGGATGGGAAATGACTTTTGAGATTTTAATTAAATAAAGTTTGATTTATTTAATTAAAGGATGATGTGAGCCCTTGCTTTATTTAAATGAATAACCTTAGGACTAAAGACCTGATTTACCTAGTGAATGGATTTGTTGTGTTTGATTTATTTAATGAGTGGATGAATGTGAATTGGGTGCACGATGCTCATTTCATGTGTCTACATTTTGCCCCTCTTTGAAACAATGTACTTGTTGCATTGGTTCAAAGAATAAGCTTTCCGCAATCAAAATTCAAAAAAAAAATTGATTTTTTGGATGCCCCAGCAGGAAGTACACTGGTACATTGCCCCCTCGAGAGATCAAGCGAAAAGATTCAATTTGAAGGTCGATCTTGCAATAAAGAGGTTCAAACTGGATGGTTATGGATGATGATGCAAATGATATGGTTTTAAGATGCTTAGATTAACAAATCTATATTATTCTAAACAACTTAAATAATGATATGATGTGATGATGGATGAGATGGATGATGTGATATGCTATGATTATGAAATGGATGATTTATGTAGATGCTTAGACTAACAGATCTATATTATGATGATGATGCAAATGCAATGCATGTGAAATGATCGATGTTTCCTATTATGTATGATATGAATGATATGTGGTATGCTGACGGTTTTGTGGACGCAGGATGGATGCATGATGGATGCATTGGTGATGATGATGTTAGTGCGGAAATGAGATGATGACAAGAGGATCCCATAATTCCATGATCTAACGAGACTTTATTAGAGATGATGATGATAGATGATGATAGATGGATGATTTTCTTATCAAGAATTGGGATTTTAAAAGGGCTACTTACCTTATGTTTGATAACACACGTAGATACGATGCATCAAGGTATAAAGAATTGAGATGGCATTGCACCTAGTGAGATGGACTTTGACTCGACAAACAGATAGGAGTATTCTTGTTCACACTTGACATTCAGAAGCCTTGCTAGGACGTACCTAACAAAGCAAGTATTCACCAAGTTATTTTACAAGAACGTCCAACAAGCACAGCAGACAAAAGATAATGATCGTTGCCCCATTCCTATCTCTCTAAATCCTTCATTCGAATATCATCGAGAGGTCCTTGGAGTGAACGCAATAAGATAAATCAAAAGAAAATATCAAGTACACAAACTAGTCAATGTTCTTCATACCTCTAGCCAAAGGGATTTTGTTTTGATATGATAAGAATCCAAACTGATATCCAAAATGATGCCCATTGTCAGAACGATATATCCTAGGACATGCATTGTATAGGATGATGATGGGTTGATAATTTGATTGATAGGCTATTGATATAAGTTTGATTGACATATTTGCAAATGATCAAGAGTTTGATTTTGTTTTGTTGTTTCGATTTTGATTTTACGATTGAAGCTTGCTTTTGCTAACTGTTATAATTGTTTTTGTTTGTGTTGCCAAAGGATGAAGGTGATGATCAGTTTATTATGGATGATTGATTATTGCGGGTGAAATCAAAATGGGATGGGTGGATTTTTCAAATATTTGGATGTTTTTTGACGTTTTAAAATGTTTTGAGGCTATTTTTGGTGTTTTTGAGATTTTTACAAAATGTTTTGATTTTTTATTTTTCAAATGTTTTGGGGTTTTCTAAGATTTTATGGATGTTTTTGGATTTTGATGTGATTTTGGATGTTTTTGGATTTTTGTGTTTTTCAAATGTTTTTGTGATTTTGGATGTTTTTGTGTTTTGATGTTTTTTTGAATGTTTTTGGATTTTTCGCATGATTTTGACGATTTGGATATGGATATGATATCAATGCTCTGTTTAGGATTTTGTTGAAGACCAAGCTAAGGTTGATTGATCAAATCGATGGATTGATGATGATGATAACATTGTTGAGGATACACAACAATGCAAGGGTTTGATTGATCAAGATTGGTGACGAAAACATTGTTGAGGATGCACAACAATGCAAGGATTGATTGATCAAGATTGATGATGATAACATTTTTGAGGATGCACAACAATGCAAGGATAGTGTTAGCAACACAAGGCTATCCTGATGATTTCTTGATTGGATTTGATTGATCATGATTGATGAAGCTTGGTTTGAAACAAAAGATGTTTGAATGATTTGATGTGACAATAATGTGCAAATTAGATGTGACTAATAGTGATTGTTTGGATTGATGTTTGATGAAAGATGACGATTGATAAGGAACATTTTCTTGTCAAAATATGCCATGGGCTAGTGATTCAGATTTTGGATCACAAATGCTTGACCAATTTGATTTCACGTTTTCCAATGTTCTGACCACCACATAAGTTGGAGGACATAGACCAAGATTTATTCCCGAAGCAAGATGTAAATGTCTGCCCCCAGTGTCTAGAAATGTACATAATGTGATGGGTGGATGCTCAGATAGGTATATGGCTGGATGGATATGGCAAGCATGCAAAGGATGCCAAGGATTATCTTGTGATAAGATAAGGTGTTCAGATAAAGAATGCTCATTTGGATAATGCTTTATGGCTCATATAACGTTGGATAGGATAGGATCAATGAAAATGACCTATGTCAAGATATTTACCATAAGCAAGCATAAAGTGTGCCCCAAACTTTCATCAAGATCAAGATAACTTGGATGATGGATGCAGATGGATGAAAATGGATTGGATAAATGCTTCATGGATGAAATGGATTTATTATGGCTGAGATGGATGGAATGCTCAACTTATTACGAATGGGATGAGATGCTTTCACCTGAAGTGACGTACATAGATGCTTGATTCTACACATGACGCATGTTTGCCAGGTTTTCATCATGGTCTTGCCCAAAGCATCGCCCATGCGGTTTTCACTAGAGGACAATTTTTCTCTTTACTATATTCAATCCTTTTTCTAATTTATTTTTTTGGATTTTCATTTTTTTGATTTTATTGATTTTTTTGAAATATTTTAAGCTCATGTCAAATCACCAGGTGTCGCTGATGTAGATGCCCCTGTCATAATGTGCCATAGATATCCTACTTGAAGAAGTTTCTTTACCAGGATACGTGCACTTGAATACAAATTTTGGGATTCCTGATTTGCTTCATCGATATCAAAGTTAACTTTGTCTTTGTGTGCACATCACAATAGAGTGCCTTCTGAATCCTTATGATAAAGGGTTGTTGCCAACACATGATCAATGTGAGAATTGGATATTATGCGTGGGGGAGTGAATGGAGTGTGTTTAGGGATAAAATATGGATTGGTTGACAGTTTGGAATCTTTGATTCTCCAAACTTGGGAAGATGAGCAATGATGGGTGGATACGAAAGTGTGCATGGAATTAGGACCAACTGCTTGATACACTTTGTATGTCGCTCAAAAAGCATGCTTTTGTGGACATCTTTGATGGATACTTTTCCCTTTTTTTATTTTTCCCCATATTTTCTTTGACTGATGGAGTTTGATAGGGATAATCTTTCTTTGTATGTTTTAGTATCCATGTGTATTTGATTTGTTAATTATGCTTCTCAGCTTCTTTTTCTTTGATAGCATTCTTCATACTTTGATTCAATTCTTTCTTTTGACGTTGGTCCCAATTCGTGGATGGGGTGACGAGTGGATGAAGATTCATGATATGGCTAGTTGTAGTATTGGCATCAGTTTCATCATAAGGATTCTTCATGCTCCCTATGTTGACATTTTCATTAGACAAAGTTGCCGCCAATATTGTGGAAGTAGTACCTTTTTTCTTTGATTCTTCATGTTATGAGGTGTCTTGTTCGATAAGTGTTATCTGATAGATAGCAACTGTAGATGATGTTAGTTCAATTTACTGCTCTGCTAACTCTGGAATATTTTGTTCTATCTTGTCTGCTTCATTGAGTGGATAACATTGGATATCCTCATTCCTAATGTCCTTCTGAATTTGGGATATATCTGATCCTGATGTTGATAACTCAGTTTGACTATAGGAATTAATAATCTACTCTTTTTGTGTAACAATGTAAGGAATAAAAGAATCCTGTTTTGAATGAAGATCATCTATGTGTCCATCCGCATAAAGCATCTCATGGGTAGATGGAGAAGTATGTGTTGCATGGATATGATCATCTTGCATAGATAGGAGAGTGTCTATTAGATTATTGTAGTATCTTGAAGATACAAATTCTTGATCTTGAATGATTCTGGAGTTGCTTTCATCATGCTTTGGATCAAGTTCTTGACATGGGTCAATTTCAAAGGATGGACTACTTACAAATGGTTCTTGGATATCTTCATTAGGCATGGGAAGCGACTCAATATCCTCTTGATCTTTGAGTGGACTTAGATCAAGTGTCAAGTTCATAGTTCCTTCAATATTTGTAACCATGATGTCAAAGGGGGTTAACATGTCTTGGAAAGGACCATTGCTAGACCTTAGTGAAAGATTTTGATCATTCTTTAGGATAAATTATTGAGATATGTCCTCTAACTCATAAGGTGATGTAGAGACATTTTCGACATGATCATAGGTCAATGGATCATGCATTATGTCAATAGGATCAAATAATCCTAACACTCATTGAAATAGATTACTAAAAAGTGGCTCTTGATGTATGGTGAGTTGATCATCGGATGGGGTGGAAACATCTTCAAGGTGCTCATCGATGGAATGATCTTGATCATTTTTTTCAACAATTGTGGTGGAGAGATTGTGAATGTCTTCAACCATAGAGTCCAATGATGTTGACATTTCTTCAATTGGATCATTGTCAGATATTGTTGGTGGATTTTGATCATGATTGAAAAGTGACTCTTAATGTATGTTGATTTGATCTTTGGATGAGGTAGAAACATCTTCAATGTGCTCTTTGATGGATAGATCTTGATCATTGTTGCCAATGGTTATCATTTTTCGTGTTTTTGCTTGTGTTTTTTGGGTAGCTTGAGAGGCTTGGGAAACTTGAGAGGCTTGTTGCACTTGTTGAGCTCATCTTGCTTGTTGTGTGGAAAGATATTGTTGGATGGCCTTTTGGTAGGCTTGTTGAGATTTTAGCTCAATGTTATATTATCTTGCTACATTTGGTTTCAGTGGTAGTGGTGGCGGATTCAGAATTGTGTTGGATGTAGTGACAAGTGGTTGAGATATGCTTGAGGTGATCATGAGGGTTTGAGATATGATGGGTGTGATAGGGGTGGTTGGAGTGATTGAGGTGATAGGAATGGTCAGAATGACCAAGGTTATAGGTCCTTGGGAGACCATGTTTTGATTTTTCAGGATTGATGTTGTCATTTGATTAGATACCATCTGTTGGTGCGATGTTGATGGTATATTCAAAGGATTTGATGTGATGGCTTGATTGGTATTGGGTGGATTGATTTGGATGGAGTGATTGGTGCTAGGTAAAGGGGGAAGCCCTAAACCAAGGAATGATGTTGATATGGGTAATGGTGGTTGAGATGTCTCTTGGCACAATGACTCAACTATTTTGGTAAGTGTAGCAATTTGATCTCGCCAAATTTGTTCTTGATTTCGATCTTGACTCCCTTGATATATTTGATTTGGTTTTTCTTCAAGCAGATTTGGGATGTACACTTGTGTTTTTTGAATGGGATCATGGACAAATCAATTTTGGACATTGTTCTGACTTGGGATGATGTTCAGATTTGGCATGATGGGTTGAAATTGACCATTGTTCATGTTGGGAATCACATTGCCTTGATTTAGGTAACTTTGATTTTGCATGGTGTTACCTTGACTTGGATTCGTTAACATCTTGTTTGGATTTTAAACAATGTTCGTAGGATTTGCAAACATATTTATCCCAAAGTTTGTCAGATTCATGTTTGGAAAACTTGTACTTGGTACATTCTCATTTGGCATGTAGGGATTTGGTGGGATGATGTTCGTTTGAAGGCCCATGCATTGATTGTTCGATTTATAGACTTGTAGGTTTGGATTTATATTTACCATTGGGAAATGTGTTCCAATCTTTGATTTGGGAATACTCACACTTGTTGTACTATTAACATTTGTTGAAGGTAATGATTCCATGTACAGTTTGTATATATATGAGTGTTGATAATCAATAGGCATTGTAAGGCTTTGATAGCTTAGTTGACTTGGATTACTCATGATGTATGGATCAAGTTTATATTCCATGTTCCTTTTGTGTTTTGACCTTGTTACAAAAGTGACCTCTAAGGTTCTTAGGACTAATGACAAGATGAAGGATGAAAGGGGTAAATGATATGAGTGTTGAACACTTAGGGACTTTGGATCAATGCCAGACTTAGGGTTTGATATTGATTGGTTTGATTTGGGTAATGAACTTGTAAATCCTAAGATGTAAGATGTTATCTTAGGATTAACTTGTTCAAAGGATTGCTAATTCAACTAGAGGTATGAGAAAGGATGCATTCCCATACTCCTATTTAAACAAGGTGATTTTGATTTTGATGATTTACCCAAGTCTAGAATGATGTTTCCAAAGCTCTAAAGTTGTTTGCAGGATGGGATGATAAATGTTTGGATGGATGAGGTGTTTGATTTGATCCTAAATGAACCTAGGAAGGACTTGTTTATTAGACCAAGATAGTGAAGAACATTCCTTTCTCTAAAAGTAATTCAAAATCAAAAGATCAATGTTTGCATGAAAACCATATGACCAAAAGATGCCAAGCACATATGTGGGGTCCAATTGATTTAATCTTTGCTTAATGGATTCTTTTTACCACAAACACACTCTTGATTAGGTTTTCAACTGAATGCCCAATGTCCTAATTCTCTTTCATCCCACAAAGTGCATTATGCGGAAATCGAGGAAATCAAGGCAAAGGTTACCTAAAGTTGACTTTAATAGAAGCAAATTGAGATGAAATCCAAATGTTTAGAAGCCTCTAAGGATACGAATCCCAAGGGCAAGCAATAACATGTGAATTTGTTCAAGGATATTTGCTTCTCCTAAAGGGTTTGAGATTTGATGTTCATGTTGAATGTTGGTTTTCCAATGTTTTTTATCAAAGCACTGTGTTTTCGAACTGACTCACAAGCAATATAACACCCTAGCTCAATTGGTACATTTTTCATGGTGGGCTTGCCTCATGCCCTTCATAGTAGAAGAGATGATTTTACATGCAACCAAGGAAAAAATATAAAGGTATGTTAAGAATGAAGTCTTAACCTTTATATTTTAACCAAGATCAGACATGACAAGTAACTTCTTGGAATCTAAGTTCCAATACACCACTTTGATAAACTTAGTGAATGGGCTAATAGGCCACTACAAACAAGGGTTTTATTTTGGACTTTCCATTCGTGAAGATTGACCCATATGGCGAGAGTCCCCTTTCAGATCCATCTCATTGGAATCAACCGCATGATACTGGTGTTTACTCCAATACCCACATTTATATCCCGGCTGGAAATACAATTGGCTTTAGAGTGTTATCGGTTGAGTCGTTCCCTTGGGTGAGTACTTTTTCCCTAAGGCAGGCCCTCTAAGATAGACAAAAGTGAGTAAAGACAAAATTCGTAACTCAATCAATCTTTGATGGTAACAAAGAGAGAGAATATACGCGATAATGCCCCCACTCACACTCGCACAAGATCTTGTTCAATTTTAAACCCAAATTGAAGTGTGGAGGCAATCTTTTATGCAACTTAATGTCATCAAAATAACTTTTGATTCTCAATATCGCTGTGAAGCGTGAGAGAAGTGCATACACCTGTTTAGATGAGATTACTTTGCATAAGAGATTACGAAACACAAAAGACACATGCTCATTTTAAGACTCAAAGCAATGATGAATTTGTTTTAAAGCACCAAATGAAATATGAGTTAGCCTAAAATAGAAAATTAAAGCATACGACAAACTCTCCAAGCATTTTGAAATGTTCATTTTAAAAACCAAAGGTGAGTTAGCATGAAACAGAAAATTAAGGCATGAAATGGAAGCCCTTAAGCATTAAAAAATGCTTTGTGAGTTTCAAATTTTGATGCTCAATTCTTCAACTCCAACTTTGCTTTCATTTTTGCTCAACTCCAATGCTTGATTCCAATGTTGATTTCACCTTCGCTTTCCTTCGTGGTCTTTCGTTAGCCTCTTCTTTTTTTTGCTTCCCTCTTTCGCTTTCCTTCCTTATTTTCCTTTCACTTTCCTTTGTAACTATTAGACAAGAAACACAACTATATAAGGATCAAGTTTGTTTGATCAAGATGGCTTTTGAACATTTAAAAATTTTTCTTTGAAAAGAACCAATGATTTTACACTAAGAAATAAAAAATCCCATTTTCCATTAACTTTTTAAGACAAGCCTTGATTAGAAATAAAATAAAATAAAATAAAATAATTCCCAAAAGATAACCAACTCAAAAGTCATAAATGGGCTCATTACTCTAAAAGGATTTTTGCACTTTTTAATAATTGGCTTAAAATGATGCCATGCCTAGCCGAAGATTTCCACAAAGAAAACAACAAGGAGTGAAAGTGATACATGGATGACGTGTGCATATATCTTTTTGAAAGAAAAAGAACTTGAATTTTAAAATATTCAAGGTCTCCTAGAATATGCCACATTACCTCCTTCTCTAAACTATGTCCACTTTGAGCAAGTTGCTAGGCCTATTATGAATTCTACCTAACTCCCTTAAGCTTGCTTTGTTTATCTATTTTCTGCGATCAGCTAAAAACCACTCTACCGATTTAATGGGATTCACACCTAGGAAAACATATGTGATAGTGATTTCATTTACTGTTAGACAATAAATGATTTCCTCCCTGGAGCTATTGAGCCTTGTGCAGAAGCCAAAGGTGATGGCGTCTTTATATCCAGAAATCACGGAAGTGATTTATATGTCCTAGATGATATACCATAGCTCAATAATAGTGTTGTATAAGGCTGAAGCGCTTCGCCTTTTCCTTATCCATCAACCAACATCCTCCCCTAGCGTGATGATGGAGGATTTCTACGCTGGAAAGAGTTTCCTTAAGCAAGCTTTGAGTGATAAAATTCGCAAGATAAACTAAAGGGTTTCCACAATCAATTGGTAATAGAAATTTTGGAACTAAAGCATTCTGCCAACTCTGAATTTAGTGATTCAACAACAACATCAAAGCAACGAATTTTCATGGCTTTCAGACATGCGGTAGCTTGGGAAATATGCCTAGAAGATAGAGAAAAGTGGCTAAAAGCAGGTTTATTAACCAAATGAAGATGTAACGCTAAAGAGGGGTGTTGTTGGCTTATTGAAAAGACCTCAGCCAAAAGGCCTCATTAAAATACCACATTATAGATATTGATCATTGCAATGAGTGTTGCGCCTAGCACAAACATCTGTAATAATTGGATTTATTGAAAAAAGCTCACAAGCTTTTGAATAAAGCTAGTGCATGATGAAGGAAAAATTATGCCGGGGGAGTTCAAATATTTTAAAAGGCTGCCTTCCAGAACATGCATAAAAAAATGAGTACTTCAATATCCTGCAGGCAAATGCATGAAGGGAAACCATGCATCATTGAAGAAGCTCGATGGGGGGGGGGGGCAAGCAAATGTCAGTAACATGAATACGCAGTGAAAAACCAATAAATACGCTAAAGATTTATAAGATCTGTCAAGATGTCAGACACATAAACATAGGACATGACTTCAATACACGCATGATTTAAAGTTTCAAGAAAATGCATTAAGTAGGTGTAAAGTCGAAGTCTCCAACCGTTCCAGCATCCTCCCTACTCTTTATGATGCAACGTGGCTACTGTATGCGGCTGCAACAACTACTCAATCGAGCCAATAAGAGTTAAGCCAATATGGATTTCGTGAGAAGCTATGCCAATCTGTCCTGCGTTTGAAGGGCCAATCTGTTCTACCCAATCGCCGGCCTTTCTTTAACAAATGTTAAACAGCAAAATGGAAAATTTTGTTCCACTCTTTGGCCAAAACTCTTATGTAAAGTAATTCTTTTATATTCCTGAAACGATGCCTACCTAACCTTCTTTAAATATTTATTGATCCTATTTTTTGTAAACTTGCAACCTTCTGACTGTACCAACCTACAACAAAGGAGGTGTATATGACATAACAGGAAAAAAGTTAATAAGAAATGTGCACAGATTCAAATTTTATTATAGTGTTGACGTTGTCAGCTTAGTGTACACACATTTAAAAAAAAATAGTTGTCAGAAAGTTAAGAATAGTTTAGTTCATCCACCAAAATAACAAAGGACATGATTCAAACATTTTCCATTTACCACTTAGAAGTGCGCAAAGTTTATATTTTAATGAACAAAAGACATTGCATTTTGATCTGAATCAAGAATCAACAAAGCTGGAAACAGAAACATAGAAAATGCATGATAAAAACAAAGTGAAGACTATATTTTTCTCTTCCATCCTTCTAGCACCATTATGTGGATGTCAAAATCTGCAAATGGTTAGCATTTTAAAACCAAACTAATAATCAAAATCCCTATGAAATAACTCTACATGTTAATAATGCAATCAAAGCAACAAAGACTTAGATAGATAAATTGAAAGAATTAATAAAACATGGAGAGAATTATATCTCATAGTGGATTGGTGCTATTGTTGAAAATAGCCCTTTTCCAATCCTTGATAGATAAGCTAAATGATGAAATGCTTTGAAGATGGAGTGATGGTGGGAAAAATCAGTTCTCCTAAAGAGACTGACTTTACATGAATGATTGTGGAGGATTTGATTAAGAAATGAAGCCTCTATTTGTAGATTCTCAAATGCTAAGAATTCTCAAGAGGGAGCAATGTGGGATATTGAATGGACCAATGAGATGAGGCCACTTGTCAACTTGTGAGTGGTTGAGGAGTGTGCAAGATTTGGGAAATGTGCCCAAGAGGGGGAAATTCAAATTTGAATTTGTGATATAAATGTTGAGTTTGACTTTGGCAAGGGACATGTAAGAGCCATGTAAGAGCTCATAAATGACTTGTTGGATGTACATGTCCACTTGTTTTTGAATTCAAATTTGAGGGAATATTCCTCAGAGATGCCATGTTGATGGAAAATGTTAGATTTAATAAATCAAGAAATTGATTTATTTGTGCAAGTGGTAAAATCTAGAGAATGTGATGGGTAGTTAGGTTAGGATAATTAGGATTAGATTAGCTTAATGATGATTAGGATGATTTTGACCAATTTGACTCAAATATTTTGATTTATTTAAATCAAAGAGGATGGGAAATGACTTTTGAGATTTTAATTAAACAAAGTTTGATTTATTTAATTAAAGGATGATGTGAGCCTTTGATTTATTTAAATGAATAACCTTAGGACTAAAGACCTGATTTACCTAGTGAATGGATTTGTTGTGTTTCATTTATTTAATGAGTGGATGAACGTGAATTGGATGCACGATGTTCATTTCATGTGTCTACAATTTTTTATTTACCTATTTTTTTTTCAAGAGTTCATTTAATTTTTGTTTGACTGCAGTAGATAATGTGTCATGTAAAAGCTCATTTTAAAGATAAAAGGCTCATTTAAACCTTGCTACTACTGTAGAGAGATAAAGAGGGCTATTTATTTTGTTGAAGTCTGTCAATAAATACTGTTATTTATATATATCTTTTTGTACAACTGTGATTTTCAAATTTCTGATTTATATTTGAATCAAGAGTGAAAATAAATATATAGATATCGATATAATTAAAAAGAAAATCTATAAAATGAGCTGAGCAATTATATCTTTCCTAGAGGTAATTGAAACATCGGAGTCACCTATTAAAATTTTAATAACATGAACCATTGAAAAACATAGATAATGATATATATTAAAATGATTTCCACTGAACAAATTTTCTCATGTACCAAAGCATTGCCTTCACTATTCATCAAAGTGGTTGACTGTTAATGTTACTGCTCGAGGGTTTCCTGAGAGCCCATGATGCTCCATGACCCAATATGGTAGGGTGGAGAGTAGGCTTCCTTTTTTGTGTCTAGAGTCCAATCCATTTTGTACACAAGGTATGCTTAGATTTTATATACTTAGTATGTCCTACTACAACTATATTGCATGTTATTTGTAATTATTAATTGTATAAGTCTTTATATTTTGTCATTAGTTTATTGTCTACCAATGGTACATGTTTATTACACTAAACTTTAGATAATTCTTTCATGCTTGCAACTAGACACAATGCAGAAAATCATCCTTCACAGGACTTCTGATGCCATTAGATCTTGTCTTGAGTCAACAGTGGCTGAAACATTGCTTTCACCATTGATCATAGTGGTGGACATTTTTTTTCTTACTCGAGGGTTTTGTGAGAGTGCACAATGCTCCATGAGACAATATGGTAGGGTGCAAATTAGGCCTTGTTTTGTTGTGTACATACTGCATTCTGCCACATGCACAAGGTATGGCTAAACTATAATTACTTCAATTTTCCTATTACAAGTACAAATCAAAGTATGTTTTATAACATACAAAAGTTTGATACCTCCTGATTGCATTGCATCTTATTTGTAATTAATTATATAACTCTTTATATTTTTTGATTTATTTATTGCCTACCAATGGTACATTTTTATTACATTAAGCTTCAGATAATCCTTTCATGCTTGTAGCTAGACACAACCTAGACAATTGTGCTTCACAAGCCTTCTCATGCCATTAGATCTTGTATTAAGTCAGCAATGGTTGAAACATTGCTTTCACCATTGATCAGAGTGGTGGATAATTTATTTCCTTGCTCGGGGGTTTGGTGAGAGCACACAATGCTCCATGAGCCAATATGGAAGGGTGAAAATCAGGCCTTGTTTTGTTCTGTACATACTACATTCTGCCACATGCACCAGGTATGGCTAAATTATAATTAGTTTATTCTTCCCATTAAAGTACAAAGAAAAGTATGTTTTATAAAATATAGAACTTTGATACTTCCTAATTTACATTATGTAGATATGAATTAGACATGATCACTGCACTAAAATTCACACTTTGTATACACATAAGTTGTATATGGTCTCGCCTTTCTAGAAAAGGTTTTGCATAGGACTGTAGCTGTGAGTTTTAGCTTTCTATAGTGATGACTATAATGGAATAAAATAGGTAATGTATGTAGTTCATTTTGTTTTGCATAATCACCACACTAAACTTCACACTTTTTGGTTATTCTTACAGACCATACTCCAGCCATAATCTAGAATTTGATGAACTAATGTGTTGAAAACAACCTTTCAGAACAATGATAATGACTGCAAAATCAGTAACAATGGGAAAATAGACAATCGGATCCTAATGTACTCTAAATTGATTCTAATAAGAAAAATTCATTTCACCATTGATCAGAGTGGTGGACAATGTATATTCTTACTCGGGGGTTTGGTGAGAGCCCATGAGGCTCCATGACCCAATATGGTAGGGTGGAGAGCAGACAACATTTTGTTGAGTTTTATTTTATATTTTGTATGTACAAATTTCTATGTTTCTGACGTAAGATTCAAAGAAAATTCATATGTTTTACATTATGGTTGCAATGGAGTAAAACAGTTAATTTTATACACTTTGTGTTACATTCCATTGGCCATTGTTGATTATTGTTCTCTTGCTTAAGTTATATTGTTCCATCTTTGAGAACATTCTATTGAAAAGGC
The DNA here is from genome assembly GCA_007258455.2 of Sequoia sempervirens. Lineage (NCBI taxonomy): Eukaryota > Viridiplantae > Streptophyta > Pinopsida > Cupressales > Cupressaceae > Sequoia > Sequoia sempervirens. The sequence continues at coordinate 145,027 of VDFB02073226.1, forward strand.
TATAATGTTTCAATTTTCGATAAAGTTTTGTTGAATTGTTGGAAATTCCCTCTGGGTCTCTCTTTATGCTTTTCATTTTGTGGCTATGTTTCCAACATAAAACAATTGTTAATGTTATGCAGATTTTGTCAATTATTATTTTCTAGCTCAGCCTACATTGTCTCATTTTCCATAAGCTTTTATTCAAAAGGCTATATTGTTTGAATTTTGCATAGGGTGTTGTTTACAAAAGACTATATTAGTTGTATTAGGTATTGTTGATTATTGTTCTCTGTCTTAGGTTATATTATATCATTTTCAATGAGGTGTTGTTGAAAAATTTGTATTGTTTTAATTTTCGACAAGTTTTTGTTTAGAAAGGAGTATATTTTTTGATGGCTTTGTCACTGTTAATTTTCAAGAGGGTGTTGTTCAAAAGGCTATATTATTTTTATTTTTGGTAAGCTTTTGTTGAGAAATGAATATATTTTATTATCATTGCATTATCTAGCTACCATTTTCCATGGGTTTAGTGGCTATGGTTTTAAAGTTTGCATATAATGTTTTGAGAGATATTCTGATTGCATCTAAAGTTAATTTTTCTAACAAAATTTTAAAAATGTAGCTCACAATCAATATCAGCATAGACGAATGAATTTTATTATATTTTTGTTTCTTTTTTGTTATCCATGATTTTTCTAAATATATACTTATTGAAAAATTGTATGTCGTACAAAAAATCAATGATATAATAACCTTTCATATAATTTAATTATGTGTGTCATTACCATCCATACAAATCTATACATAGGGGTAATAAAATATAGCAGTAGAAAATCATTGTTCCAATTAAAACTTACAATATATAGTGCCATTTGCTACATTGATATTTCCAAGCACCTTTTTCTATCTCTCATATTGCATTCCACCCATTTCTACTTCGTGTCGCCTATCGGCTCATTGTTGCATGTCACTATACGCAACTGCTAGTATAATTTTCATATGTATTCAAATATTGTTGGTTTAGATCATTTGATATATCAATCAACATAAATTGATGGTAGGAAATGGGAGCCAATAAAGTAGGGGCACAATGGGAGGCAATGGGAGTAAGTGTCTAAGTGGGAAAAATGGTTGCAAGGGCAATTTTGAAATTGCTAGTGAAGGTGATGTTACAGATGATGGCGCTGAAGATGCAGATATATCTGTTAGCTCCATGCTCTATCTTCAGCATAGGTTTTCCTTTTTTCCCTTTGTCTGGCATTTGTCTACAACCTTGAAATTAGGATTGGGGGTGTTTTTCTTTCCTTTGGCTCTATTTATTGGCTCCTTTGTTGTTTTCTAAGTTTTTCTATCAGCTTGGGTCTCACTAAGGACACTATTTTTTAGGATGCCAATATTGTCTGGGGTGTGGACTAGAGCTTCATTGGGAGGGTTATTTTGAATGCTAGTGTTGGGACTTTTCCCTCTGAAAATTTTTCTAGTTTTTCTCCTCAAGAGATCTTCAATCATTCTTTAGCCTAAGATCTACAACATAAGCACAAGAGGGGGAAAAAAAAATTGGTCAATGGGGATTTTCCTTGGTCAAACCTCAATTGGGTAATTAAACCTAAATTAAAATAATGAAATGTGGAATGGAATGATGAATGAACAATGCAATGTTGCAATTCACCAAACCCTTGAATGAACCTTTGGAAAACTAAATTGTTGATTTTGATGTTCCATAAAATAGCTTTAATAGATTTGGATCTTGATGCTTGAAATATGATTTGAATGCTCCAAAAACATGCATGATGCAAGAATACTTTGACATGATGCTTGAGATCTTGATAGCTCCAATAAATCACTGATAAATTTTCTCTTGAATACCCTTGAGCATAATATTTGATCTTGTAAACTTGAATTATGCTTTCATGAATTCTCTCTAGGTGTTGAAATATAAAATAACCTTGTATTTATAGGTATGTATCCTTAATTTCCCAAAAATTAAACATTACAAGCCAACATTGGAATTTAAATTTAGGGATAATAAAATACCATCAAAAACATATTTTAGATGTAAAATAGAGCTTATTAAGGCATAGGTAAGTCCATTTTAAGTGAGGGGCCCAAACAAAGTGTGAAAATATAAAGGAGTACATTTTTCTACACTACAAAGCCTAATTGATATTATCAAGAGATGGTAAAATATTTTAGTAGAATGTACAATGTAACCATGCTTATATAGGCAAGGTAGTGAAGTTGGAAAAGTCCAACACAATGAATGACTACCCCTCCAATTATGGAACACTTGTTAACCGACATGAAAAGTGTTCTTGTGAGTATCAAGTCACCATGTAAGAGGCGTCTCACAAAGTGAGGACACATGTATCAAGCACATGAGGTGAGACAAAATTATAAATAGCCTAAGAATACTTAAGAAAATAAAGCTTATATTTTTTTATTGGAAAAAAGTAGTGGAGATAGTATTATGCATCTTTAATCAATAAAATTAGTGCAAAATATCACTCTAAAAGAAGATTCAAGTGATCATAATATTTATTTGGCTTATTTTTTATGTGTTTGGTTGTCAAAACTATATATATTCTAGTTTAAAGGAAAATTTTTGATTAAAAATCTGAACTTTGTATCTTGTTGGATATTCTAATGTTGCAATTTCATAATATTTAAGTGCAATTTCAATCTATACTAGTAGTGAAAATTCAACTTTTCCAAGCTTAAGTCCATCGATTTCTCTTGATAACACAAATCTATTTTTTCTTCTTCCTCGAAGCATTCTTCATCCAATCCTAGTGCAAGTCTAGTATCAAGTCCAAGTTCTTCAAGAAAGTTAATAATCTTAATTGAAATTTATGAGAGAATTACTAATGTGAACAAAGCTATTAATTTTACTTTACTTATTCTTGAACCAAATGTATATGAAGAAGAATTTAACTTGAAAATATAGATTGATGTTATGAATGAAGAAATAGATCCAATTATCAAAAATATTATATAAAAATTAGTTCATCTTTCGAAAGGTGAACATGTGGTTGATGTCAAATATATGTATAAGGTAAAATATCATGTTGATAGTTCCATGAAATTACACAATATAAGATTAGTTTCCAAGAGATTTGCACAAACACCAAGTGAAGATTATTTAGAAACCTTCACTTCAGCTACATAATTTGATACCATAAATATTATCTTGTCAACTATTGTACAATGCAAGTGAATGGTATGTCAAATAGTATGAAATCAACACCTTTTAATGGTTAAATAGGTGAGAATGTCTATGTGGAGCAACCAATGGCCTATGAAACTCTAGGTAAAAATATTTAGTTTACAAGCCTAAAAAAATCTGAGTTGAAGTAGGCCCCTCATGGTATGCAAGGATTGGTATATGTTTATAAAATTAGGGATTCAACAAAAGTTATTCAAATCCAACCATCTATGCCCAACATGTTGATAAGGAAATTATAATTTTTTATATTTATATTGATGATCTTATTTATATAAGTAGTAGTAAAACTCTAATAGAAAAAAATTTAGAAGAAATGAAATATAAATTTGAAATGTCATATCTAGGACCAATGCATTTCTTTATTGACGTGGAAGTGCAATAGTGATCAAAAGATATATTCATTTCTCAAATGCAACGTGTAGTAGATTTATTAGAGGAGTTTACAATAAAGACATGAACAATAGTTTCAACTCATTTAGCACTTGGTGAGAAATTGGTTATGAAATATGCAAGTTCCAAGGTAAATGCCATTTTAGATAAAAACTTGGTTGGGAGCCTCATGTATCTCACAACAACTAGATCCAATATTATGTATGTAATGACTTTAATCTTTTAGTGCATGCAAGATCCACATGAGTCTCATTGGCATGCTACAAAAAATAGTATTAGAGTATATAGGTGCTACACAAATTTTGGCATAAATTAATTTTAATAAAAAAATGTAAAGTGGGAGGTTTTATCACTTACATCTAAAATTGTATCTTAGAGTAGTAAGAACAAAGAAAATATTGGCTATCTCATTATCTTAAGTACTATATATTGCTGCCACATCAACAATTGCCAAGACATATTGATTAAAAAGATCTTTCAAGATCTACACTTGTTCCAAGAACATACAATAATAGCACCATTGCAATAAGAAAAATCCCTATATTCATATTATATTGAAACACATAAAAATCTAATATTATTTTATTTAATATTTAATTTAAAATGAACAAATGAAATTGAAGTTTTCCCCTATATCTAAACAAATTGCTAATATCTTCACCAAAACTTTTCTCAACAATATTTTACAAACCAGTCAAACAATCACACTACTGATTATCAAGGAAGAAAAATTAAAACGTTTATTATTGAAGAGCAGTAACTAGTAGCTTTTCTTTTTTTAGTTAGCTTGTTTTTTATTTACCTAATTTGTTTTCAAGAGTTCATTTAATTTCTGTTCGACTGCAGCAGATAATATGTGACCTGTAAAAGCTCCTTTTAAATATAAAAGGCTCTTTTAAACCTTGCTGCTACTGTAGAGAGATAAAGAGGGCTATTTATTTTGTTGAAGTCTGTCAATAAATTCTGTTATTTATATATATCTATGTGTGCAACTATGATTTTCAAATTTCTGATTTATATTTAAATCAAGAGTGAAAATATATATATAGATATCGATATAATTAAAAACAATTCTATAAAATGAACTGAGCAATTATATCTCACCTAGAGGTAACTGAAACATCGGAGTCACCTATTAAATTATTTTAATAACATGAACCATGAAATAAAAGTTTTTGATCCATAAAATTTTAATAACATGAACCATTGGAAAACACAGATAATGATATATATTAAAATGATTGAACCATTGAAAAACACAAATAATGATAGCAAGTTCAAACCTCAATTTATCTGCCATGTCTCAATGAGCAGGCATTCAAGACATGGCTTCAGAGTTATAAACAATTAACTGATAGCTTATGGTCTGTTATAAATCAAATCTGTTAAGATCGAAAACATTTCGAATCAAATATTTGTATCAGATCCTTGTCCAGCATACAAAATCAAGTCTTAAATTCTCACTAGCAATATGGGCTACTTTTTCATTCTTGCTATTCTCAGATGATCCCTAACGGATCTGGGTATGTTTGGTATCTTCCTTATCCGATAATGAGGAGGCTGGTTAACATTCTCCACTCCATCTTCATCTGCACAAATATCATTTTAATCCAATAAATTGTTTCATTTGCTAGTTGGGTCTCTATTTAATGACCTAAAAAAAGAGAAACACATCTATTAAGAGGTACAGTAGCCAAACCCGAGCAGAGAAACACATCTATTAAGGGTTACAGTAGCCAAACCAAAAGAAATAACAGACATTTTATAAAGACAAGGATGATATACCTGCGTTGTGATTCTTAACCTGACTATCCTGGCTGCAAGAAGAAATATTCATCAATTAATACACAACTACGCATTGATTTTCGAATAAAACCCTAATTCTATAAAGTATCACCCTTTACTTTTGTCTAAGATCAGAGAAGCAGAACACAAAAATGTACACAGAGATTATTTGAATTAGCTAAGCATGAAATATACTTTAACCTGCTACCGATCACTCTTTCTGGATTTGCCAAATCTGATATCTCTTCAATTGGAGGCCCTTGCATTTGGTTGGAATGCCCTTCGCCTTCTGAATGCACTTTCGCTGCATTCAGAGAAGCTGTTGATGGGAGAGGAGGCTCTGGGTTTGCCAAATCTGATACCTCTTCAATCGGAGGCCCTTGCATTTGGTTGGAATGCCCTTCGCCTTCTGAATGCACTTTCACTGCATTCAGAGAAGCTGTTGATTGGAGAGGAGATTCCTCTTCCTGTGACCAGTTATGAAGGCCCGGAGCCCTACAAGGCTTTTCCTTTTTTCTCATGACTAGGTTTCGCGCATATACCTCTTCCTGTGACTGCGTTGTGTTTCTACCTGTATAAAAATTGTCACGAATTTAAATCTACTAGATCCTAAATGGCATCGTCCTTCTAAGCATTAAAAAGAATAAGATAAGACTAGCTCTCACGGGTAGATAGGATGGTCGTAGATTGGTTTCTACTGGATTTACTTCAATATGAATGAACCACCGTAGTGCCTGCTAATACTTTCCATTGATTTATTTAAAAAAAAACAGTTTTGAAGGAGAGCTGATGATGAGAACAGAACCCGAGGAAATATTATTGGCCCAACAAATTATAAGAAATTTTAAATCCCTGCCGAAGCCACATTCTTATCTCGCACCTTTGAAAACGTAGTGCAGGTGATGATTACTAGGTGATGATTATTTATTATATTTTATTTATTTGTAGTCTTATTCATTTGAAAATAATATCTTCTATAAGATTTGATTGATAGAGCATTTATAAAAGCACCATAATGAAATCATTAGAGTATTTATTATAGCACATCACCTAGCATCTTTTAGGAATCGAACTTAGAAGAATATGAATCTTGCATCAAATCATTCTCGCAACTACTAAGATCACTTCTCCTCTATAGATTAATTGAATTTTTAAGTCAATAATAGAAAACAAACATTATAAATATTGTAAAATAGATATTTGACATCTAAACAAAAAAAACATCATTAAAATCAAAATCAAATACCATATTTTTATTTTATTTTATTTACACATTTAAATTCTACATTAATTTATAATTATCATTATCATTAAATTACCTTTATTATCTAATTAATATGAAAACAGATATTTAATATATCATCTATATAAAAATATATTGTACCATATTAAAAAATTATATACATTTCTTTAATTGACTAAATATTTTATATTAACCCTTCCAATAGTTTTAAAATTTAGTAAACTAAAAGGTAATTTTAGTAGACTTAAAAGAGGGGAGAAATTGGAAGGATGGTGAATGTTATTGGATTGATTATTAATAAAATATATTATAAAATATGTTTGTGATTGGAGATTACATTTGGTTTTTGGGAAAGGTAAAAGAATCTCAAAATCATCAATAATATCTTTCAAAATCAAGTGAAAAACAAAAGGTTGATTGTTTAAGAGTAAACTTTTAAAATGAAAGAAACTAAGACTAAAGGTGAGGCATTAATTGAAACTTTGCACTTGAAGATTATGAAGAAAAAATATTTAATTTTTAAAAATGACTAAAATATAATATTTTAAAGCTATTTAAAATATAATATATTATTTTTTTAATATATACATTTCCATCCTTTATATATAGAGAGATAGTAAATACAAACACAATCTATCATATAAATCAATTAATAAAATATATAATTATAAAATATGTTCAATGATTGACAAATACATTTAACTATTCAAAAAGGTATAATAATCTAAAAAAATCATCAACAAGATCTTTTAAAATCAATTAAAAAAATAAGAGATGATTTTTTAGTACTAAAAATTATAATAGTTTTTTCATACGTCGTTAGAAAATATCTAAAAATGAGCTATAGTTGAAGATTTACAATTCTATTAAATTTAGATATAATTGTAATGGTGAAAATTATATATTTATACATTTTCTTCTTGTATTTTTTATTATTATTTATATTATTTAAAATATAAAAAAATTACTTATATACAAATTTAGTTTATATCTATATTATTATTATTATTATTTTTAAATGTATTCCTCATGTTTTAGATTTTTAAGTATTATGTGAAATCAAATTTACAGGTGCAAACCTTTATTTAATTATGGATTTAATCTCCTCTTTAAAAACTTAAAGGGGCCTACTAATTAATTCCGCTATCACGGTTTGTCCCCTCTCTAGGTGGCCTGATTCTAGTCTCGGGGTGTGTCGGAGTTCTACAGTCTGGGAGGGTGTGGGAGTTCAAGATCTCGAGGGAATTGTGGGAGTTCCAGTCTCGAGGTGTGTGGGAGTTCGCTCTGAGTTCTAGTCTCCTGAGGGTGTGGCCGAGTTCTAGTCTCGGAGGGTGTGTCCGTTCGTCTCCCTCCAAGCAGGTGCAATGGAAAAGCCTTTTATATTTATGGGGGTCGTAAGCTCCGATTCCTACGCCTAAAAAAAATTCAAAATTTAAATATATTTATTTTTTATTATTTCACTAGTTACTATAGTAGATTTAATGCATATTCTATAAATTTATAATATTAGTTGTTGTATTTAAAGAATTTCTTTATTTATTTGAAAATTGCATCTATTAGTCACCAAAGGAACATATCAGGGTTTGATTTTAGGGTTTGATTGGTAGAGTATTTTATGAGACCACCATAACATAAATAATAAGAGTATTTATTATAAAACATCATTCTAGGTCCATTAAGAGTATACCTTTGAAGAATATGAATCTACTAATTTATATATTCTCACAATCCTCAAATCATTCTAACAAGTTAAGGATAATTTCTTTGCTATAGGTTAATTGAATTTCTAAATCAACAACAAAGGACAAAAATTCAAAATATTTTAAAATAGATCTTTGATATCTAAACAAAAACAATTCATTAAAATAAAAACTAAACACTCTTATTTTTATTTTATTATATTCTGATATTTATATACTACATTTAAATTCTACATAAACTTATAATTAATTAAATTATCTTTATTATTTAATCAACATAAAAATAATATTTAATATATTATTTGTATAAAAAATATATTACAACATATAAAAAAAATTATAAACATTTATTTAATTGACTAAAAAATTTAATATGAAGCATTTAATCTCTTGGAATAGTTTTATAATTTATTAAACTAAAAAAGTAGATTTAATAAACTAAAAAAAGTAATTTTAGTAGACTTAAAAGAGGGGAGAAATTGAAAGGATGGTGGAAGTAGTAGCAGTGTTGTAGGATTAACGACTCAATTTTTAGTACACTTAAAAGAGGGGAGGCATCTAAAGGATGGTGGATGACGTAGGAGTGTTGTATGATTGACTGTTAATAAAGTGTACTATAAATGTGTTCAATGATTGAAAAATGCATTTCTATTTTGGGAAAGGTATAAGAATCTTAAAATCATCAACAAGATCTTTAATAATCAAATGAAAAATAAGAGATGATTCTTTAAGTATTAAAATTAAAATAGTTTTTACATATGTCATTAGAAGAAATCAAGATTAAAGATGGCGTATCAATTGAAGTTTTATAATTTTATTGGATTTAAATATAGTTTTTATTTTATTTTATATACATATATACATATGTATATATACATATGTATATATATACATATATACATATATATGTACATATATATGTATATATATATGTATATATGTATATATATATGTATATATGTATATATACATATATATATACATATATGTATGTATATATACATATATATATGTATATATATATATATGTATATATATATGTATATGTATATATATATGTATATGTACATGTACATATATATGTACATATATATACATATACACACACATATATATACATATACATATACATATACATATATATATATATATATATATTTGAAATTAAAGCTACATATGAAAACTCTTATGTAGTTGTGGATTTAATCCTATTTTTCCTAAAACATAAAATTAAAATATGCTTATTGTTGACAACTTTACTACTTATTGTGATCTAATTTAGTGCATATTTTATTAATATTTATTATTTATTTTTTATTTAAATGCATTCCCTTGTTCATTTGAAAAGGGTATCTACTAGTTAGTCACCAAAAACATGTTAGGGTTTAATTGATGAGCAATTGGCATTCTAGGGTTTCTAATTTATGCATTAGTGAAAGTCCATAGAGGTTGCATTTTTGTATGTCAAATCATTGAAAATCACATAAAATCTATGTTTGCAAATAGTTTACAGATCATATAACATAAAAAGCATAATAGTTAGTCCTAGTGCACATTTGAAACTGCATTTTACAACATTAAAAACCTTGTTTCTACACTTTTATTTTCCATAATAGCATGTTTTCTTTCAAGGGATGTTCCTTTGATATGGTTAAAAATGGATTGCATAAGTACAAAATCCCTTCTTATGAGTTCAATTTAGAGTACAACAATGAGGTCATTAAGAAACATGTTAGTCATCCTTCTACTATATTTCATAGTTATGAGAACATCTTAGAGAAAGTGGATCAAACCATTGACACAATCCTTAATATTACATTTCCTATTGGTGAGAATGGTATGATATAAGAGGATGCAAGTGTAAATTAATCATAACAATCATACATGTTCTTCTTCTAATACCTCTCCTATTAGTGACAAGGGTATCTTGGTGAAAGAAGATACAAGCATTGAGATTCTTAATTGTCCCTCTCCTCATCCTCCTTTGGAAGATATTAGAAAACACGAAGATGAGATCATATAAACATTTCTAAACATCACCTTACCTAGTCTCCATTCATCCCTTTGACAATGAAATATTCACTGTGCATCATATGGCTTTAACCCTTTGTCGTCCCATGGAAACTTTTCATTAGATTTATTTTGGATCAAGCCTATGGAACCTATTAAACCTTGAGAAGACTTCTTTTTTAAATCTTATCAAAATTTTAAGTAAAAATGCATAGCAAATCTATCCCTTCAAAACATGCCTCAGCCCACGACTAAGCCAAATATACTTGATGAAACCATGATCAAACCTAAAGACATTCCAAACATAGATCCTTTTCCTATTTCCTACAAAAGACCAAGAGATAATGAAAACAATCCCATCACACCTCCTAAGATAAAACAAGTTTACAAAGTTAAAGAGAAAGTGGTTGAACAACCTTCCATGGTTCTCCTCCCCTTAGGGAAGAAAATAAACCTATGGTTAATAAACCCACTCCTACACAAACACAACTTGAAAGTCATAGTTAAATAAATAGAAATGCTAGAGAGCATAGGCATAGATGTCATTCACTTGCTCGAACATTAAACAAAGAAACAAACAAAGAAAATCAAGATCCAAAATCAACTAAAGCAATGCATGATGAGTCTCACCCATCTCCAGAACAAAGAGTTCATATACCACAACTACAATAGGAGCTAAACATTTCTTTGGAAATTATCATTCGACCTCCCATTGTGATTAACTTGGATGATGATGAGGTTGCTAAGATTGACGAAGAAGTGCATAATGAATTAAATACATTGATTTCCTATTCTATGAGCTTAAATGACAATTCTCCTAAGAGTGTTAAAATTGGTAATGACCCTAGTTCGACACTTGCTATTGTCCCTTTGGTTAGTTTTCTATCTTTTGTATATGATGAACATGATTGGGATGCGGATGACTTGCTCATAGGTTGACTCACATGTGCCTTAATAGTCTTTTGCATTATTTCTTTTTCATTTTTTTTATTGCATATGTGTAATGTGATCCCCCGTGTTGTTTGATGTCTCTCTCTCTCTCTCTCTCTCTCTCTCTCTCTCTTTGTGACATTCCTATATTTGTACCTACATTCTTCTCTATGTCATAAACATTTTATCTGTTCTTTGTCTTTTTTTTTCCTTTTGGGTATGATGCAAGGCATTGAGACATTCATGTCTCTTCCATGTTGACCCAAAAACATTTCCTTTATATTTTTCATTTTTTGTGTGTTTTCCTTTTGGGTATGACGCAAGGCATCGAGACCTTCATGTCTCTTCCATGTTGACCCAAAAGTATTTTCTTGGTTTTCACTCTCTTTGTTTCATTCCTCTAGTTCTATGAGTATTTGGGGAATGATGATAGTTTCAAGCTCTCTAAAAATGTTCGTTGTAGCAAGAACATATTGACCCCAAATCCATGGATCCCTCATGTGTTTGGAGTTTCATTTTGGGGGGTTCAATCCCTCTCTTTCCTTTTGCATGGCATATCTTCATTTGGAAACATATGATTTGGCATAGAGCTTTCCAAGATAGCTCTCATGTCCTCTTTAAATTGTTAGCATTTATCATTTGCTACTTTAAAGTAATTTCTCACAGCATGATATTTAGCAATTTCTTTAAAGTGGGGGCATACACTGGAATTATTCTTTTATGTTTCATAGTGTAGTCTTTTAACTTCATGTGATGCATCTTTCACTTTGTGGTGACATCGGTTGTGATGTCCTTCAAGAGCATGATCTCTCTTAGCATATATTACATTCCTCTAGTTTCTTGATGTGACACACTACATCCCCTAAGTTGTGAATCTTATTTTCTTTCATTGGTCCTCTCTTGGAGACATTAGGCACAATTTTCCCTAATTTTAGACCTAACATGAACTAAGAAAGACTCCTTTGAACATTCCTTACACTATTTTTGTACTTACAATTTTGGTTATATGGCCACCTTGCATAACACACCTAGCATGCTTGTGAAGCCATCTGGTTTGTTCATGAGTATCAAGTATACAAAGATTTTCTTGCCTCTTGAAGCTCAAAGTTAATTATTTTGTGGTGCCTTATCAAAGTTATCATGAGGTATAAATTTGGTCTAGTTGAACGGGAAGTCGAGATGAGGCATGACTTTCCCATAGCCACTTGCTTATTTGTGTAAACTGTGCATACCGGCCACATGTGTATGTGTCTCACCTTTTGGATACTCACCCAATGGATAGCCTAAAGTTTCGTTGCCTCAAAGTGACTATGCATTCTTCGGACAAACAACTTAGATCTGATCCACATCGTGAAGGACAAATGATCCAAGCTTGATCCATCCCTTTTTTTTCTTGTTTATTTCTTTGGCAATGTATGCTTGTTCCTTTTTATTGCTCCTTATATCATTTTCCATGTGTGTTCTTTTGTTCCTATGTTGGTTTTTCATATGATCTCGATCTTGGGGGCTTGTGCAACCCTCTCAATCATTTCCATCCTATCTTACTAGCATTAGTGTATTATGACCCCTCTTGATGTGTGTTGGTCTACTTTAGTGTGAGTTTGAAGCAAGTTCATCCTCTCACTAAAGTGGAGGCTAAATGTAATAAAAAATATTGTACATGACATTTTCACACTTATTTGGACCCTCCTTGTTAAATTGAGCATAATGTTGCCTTGATTTAGTGTTGTAATGTGTTTCACAAATTCACATTAGGCCTTGGGCCCATGTAAACTAAATTAACTTAATTATGCCTTATGTATGGTGTTGTAAAGTTTTGTACTATGCTTTCACACTAATCTAGGGTTTTCATTATTAATTGGGCTTCTTTATGCCTTAATTGGCCTTATTTTTCATCCACAAGCCTTAATTAATGCATCTTTCTGAGGATAATCCTGACATGAACCAACATCTAATCATAATTCATGTCTTTTTGGATTGTATGACCCATATTTAGTGATTTGGGACTCATATGACACCTTTCTTGTATGAGTCTCACATAAGTTTCAAGGCCCCAGTCTGATTTCACATGAATTTAAGCATTCTTGAAAAATGTGTCTCATAGCTAAGCCTAATGGGACTCATATGCCACTTCTTGTGTATGAGTTCCGTGTGGTTCAAAATTAAATTAAAGTCAAATTCTTGGCAGTATTTTATCCTCCTAGATTAGATGTTGGCTTGTGGTGTTGTAATTTCAGGAAATTTGACACAAACAAGTATAAATACAAGGTTATTTCACTCATTTTTCACCTAATAAGTTTACAAGTGATCTAGCATCTTGAGCATTCATACATTATAGAAAGTTTGAGTAATCAATAGTTTACAAGAGCATTCAAGAGCTGATTACCAAGTGTTTTGGATCATTATTCAAGTATCAAGCATCATGTCAAAGTCATCATGCATCATGTTTGTTTTTGAGATAACAATTGTGATCTAGGGTTTCATGATTTAAGCAAGCATTTAATTCAAGATCTACATCTATTGGAGCCATTTCATACATGTTTGAAGTGCTTTATTGCTACGGTTTGGTGAGTTGCAATATTACATTTTGTTCATTCATCATTCCTCCTTTCCATTTGATTTCATTACAAGGTTTGATTACCAAAATGGGGTTTGACCAAGGAAAACCCCTTTTTACTAACAAAACAAAAAATTCCCTCTCTTTAGTGTGTGATTTGTAGATCTGGGTTGAAGAAATATTAAATAGCAAGTTTGGAGAATTTTTTCCAAGTTGTCACATTGTTTAGGAGATCATTGGGAGACATCTACAAAGTAGAATTTAGCACTTTAGACCAGAGACCAGGAAATCAAGTTGAGAAGATTAAGCAGAGATTGAAGAGCATGTCCAGATCGTGATTCTTTGAAAGGACAAACTACATTGATACACCACTTCTGGTGTATGAGTCCCAGTATAGTTAAGTTTCCAGATTTTAGGTGTTTTAGAAATATCTCTACCAGATTTATGTTCCTTCCCAAAAACCCTAATCTGGGACTAAATCACCCAAAATAGCATATGAGTCCTAGTCTACATTAATTTTAGTGTTTTCAACATTTCAAATCTCCATTTAAAGTCCTACAAGTTCCCAGGTGCACATTTCTTGTTTCTCAACCTTTTTATTCTATTTTGCATCCATTTCTAGGTCATTTAGTGAAGCTTTGCATATCATTAGGTTTAATCATTAAATCTTGCATATTACTAGCCTTTCCAAGCCCTAACTTGGTGGTGAACCCCTCTTTAGTCTCTAATCACACCCTAGGACACCCTATTGCAAGATCTCTTTCCCCTACTTCACTCTTGGATTGAGATTTCTAGGGTTTCCTTGAATGAGAGTGTAGAGGATTGTTGTTCTATGTCTTAAACCATGGTAAATGACAATTTTCTTCCTTTAATTAGCTTATTATGGTTGTTCATGACATTAACACCATTTTTCTCTTTAATATTTTTGTGCTCTTATAACTCTCTTAAGTATAATCAATGAAATGTTTATAGAGCCAGCTTTTCTATAAAAATCTTGTCTTCTACATTATTACTATCCCATTGCTCCTGCGTAATATACATATTTTCTTTAAGTAATAAAATTAAAATGACCCTTTTTTCATACATATAATTAGAAGAATTCAAGATTAAAGATGTGGTATCAATTGAATCTTTGCACTTGAAGCTTATGAAAGAAAAAATAGACAATTTCAAAAAATGACTAATATAATATTTCAAAAGTGTAAAATTTAACCTATTATTATTTCTTTTATATATTTATTTTCATATTTTTTAAATATATAAAAATCTAATAGATTTCTAATGTCTACATAATATTATATCTATGTTCTTTCTTATTGGGATGAGATTTGAAATCAATTCATAATGTTTTATAGGTTTGATAATACCTCCCTCTTTTAGCTTCATTAATTCATTTTGCATTTGTTGCATTTGTGAAGCAAGGGTTGGGGTTAATTGGTCTAATTTTTTCTAGAAGGCTTTACATTTGGGTGGAGGAAAATAGTGTTCTAAATAAATCATCTCTATAATATTTGAGCTCATTGTATGAACATGCCAAATATTTCTTAAGTTTTCTTATTAGGGGTATCAGCATTTATTTTTCTACAAAAAATCATAAATTGATTCCTAGCTATCAAATTAAATATGAGCGGGATGAGTAGTGGCAGAGGTTTTTCAAATTCTGCAGAGGCGGGAGAGTAGGATTCTGACTCTAGCGGAGATGATGGTGGGGGGTTTCGACTATGTAGTGCCTTCGTTGCTGTTGGATGGCCTATGCAGGAGGATTTTAGAGGTCGGCAGGAGATCGAGGCAGTTTGCAGGGGTTGTGTATCTAGAATGGCGGGTGCAATGCGTGCGGAAGGTGTTTGGGCTTTCGCTAAGGCTTATGGTGAGTATGGATTTGAAGGAGTTGATGTTGAGCTTGGAGAGGATGTTTCTCCCTTCGGTTGGGGGTTTTTGGTTCCTTTATGGATGGAGTTCCTTTCTCCTCAATATCCTAATCTTGGGCCCCTACTTTGTTATGACGTCATTTTTATGATTGGGGTTTTGGATGTTGTCTATATTTCTGAGGGACTGCATGGAAGCCAACATTGCCCTGACTAGGAATGCATTACATTTTTTTTATTTGAGGGCCTCTTTGGATGTTGGTGTTTTTCCTCTGTCTTCTCTCCAGAAATATGGTGGCTTCTTTTTTTCTCTTTGGCCCCTGTTCTCTTTTGGTCTCATTTTCCTTTTAGGGGGTTCTGCTATTTGTTATTTTTCTACAGGGATGTCTAGATGTTGTTTTTGCCCTGTCTGGGAGAGCTCATTGGTTATTTATCTGAGGGTTGTTGTTTCAGCTTCAATTTTATCCCCTTGGTAGAAAAATGTTGATCTAACTATTTCTCTTCTCTCCTTGTACCCTAAAGTGATTTTTGCTTTTTTGGGAGAGGCTCTTTTGCTTTGGATTCCCTTGGAATCTCTTTGGTTTCTAATCTCCTTTATGTTGGGGTCTGATCTCCTTTGTTTACATCTTCTGACCTTTGAGTTTCATTGTGGTGAGGTTTTTGTTGCCCTTTTCCCTCTTGGTTCCATGGCTGTGCTTTTTATGCTTCTATTGGTGCATCTTTGGGTTACTCTAGTATTTCCTATGGAGGTGGTCCTATCTTCTATTGAGGGGGACATGGATGTGGCTGGAAGTGACCTTTCTCCTTTTTAGGTGGAGCGGGATGCTATTGGTTATGCATGGAAGTGGTGTGGGGAAGCTAATGAAGCCCTGTTTAGTGGCTTCTTGGGAGTTGATGACAGCCTTTTTGTTGTCTTCTTTTCTTTATCTTCTATTGAAGTGGAGATCTTGAAAAGTAAGCTGATCTTTGATGTGTTCATTCTCAATGTAAATGGTTGTTGTAGCCATGACGGTTTCATTGAGTTGTTGGTCCCGTCAAAACCAATGAAGTCAAGATTCATGTAATCTTGGTTCTTTTCTGGGCAACCTGCTAGTTTTTTACTAGATATTGGCTTGCTTGGTCCCTGTTTTGCTACTGGTGTTGTTTGATTTTTTTTTGGGCAGCTTGTTCTCCTTGGTGTGGGTTTCAAGACCCCTTAAAACCTGATGGTTTTGGGTCCATTCAAAACCTATTGTATATGGTTTTGGGTCCATTCAAAACCTGTTTTTTCCTCTTATCAAAAACATTTATTTTTCTACTGTTCTACTGGCTTCAATTTCTTACCTATGTAGACCTACATATTTTCCTTGAACTAGGTTGCTTCTATTCTCACCCATTGCAATTTTTTTAATTATAAATGTTTCTAAATATAATAGAATTATAAAACAAGAATGCCACTACTTGCATATTTTTATCTTTTGTTGTTGACTTCTAAAATTCAACTAACATATAGTAGATCAATAATCTTGTAAGTTGTGATAATGATTTGATGCTTCACATAACGTTGTTGTTTACAAGCATCTTTAGGGAATATATCAATCAAAATTTTAGACTCCTAATGAAACCAAGATGATGTGCTACAATAAATACTCTAACAATCATATGATGGTTCTCTCATAAATGCTCACCAATCAAACCCTAGTTCATGTTTTTGGTGACTAGTAGATACGCTTTTCAAATGAACAAGAGAATGCATTTAAATGCAAAAAAAAAGAATAAATATTAATAAAATATGCAACAATAAGTATATTTAAATTTTAAGTTTTTAAAAAAATAGGATTAAATCCACAACTACATAAGAGTTTGCACATGTAAATTTAATTTCAAATAAAGCATAATAAATCTAAAAGCTAGGAATATAATTTTAAAAATTAATAATATATATATATAATAAAAAACTATATTTCAATCTAATAAAATTATAAAACTTCAATTGATACCTCATCTTTAATCTTGATTTATTCTAATGACATATGATTTTAATTTTAATACTTAAAGAATCATCTCTTATTTTTTCACGTGCTTATAAAAGATCTTGTTGATGATTTTAAGATTCTTATACCATTCCCAAAAATACAAATGTTTTCCCAATCTTTTGAACATATTTTATAGCACACTTTATTAAAGTCAATCATACATCACTCCTACGTCAACCATTGTCCTTTAGATTTCTCCCCTCTTTTAAGTCTACTAAAAATATAGTAGTTAATCCTACACTGCTATTACATCCACCATCCTTTCCATTTCTCCCCTCTTTTAAGTCTACTAAAAAAAATATATAGTTTTTTACATCTACTTTAGTTTAATAAATCATAAAACTATTCCAATAGTTTAAATGATTCATATTAAAAGTTTTAGTGAATTAAATAAATGTTTATAATTTTTTTATATGTTGTAATATATTTTGTATACAGCTACATGAGTAAAATAAAATTTGAATCACAACAAGGGTGAATGGCTGCCAACGGTCGCTTTAGAGCTGGCTAGCGCTTTGCCCGTCCAGAGTGCCCTAGGAAGGGAGTTGAAGAGGACGTCTGGGGAGTGCTTAGCTAATGGTGTTGGTGCTATAGACTTAGCAAGTCAAGACTCCTTAATGAACGCAAGGCTCTCGCCAATAATGCGCAATGGAGAACTCATTGTGGTCAATGAAGGCCTAGAAAAAACTACTCAGGTCGTTGATTTGAGGAATAGTGCTGGTACAGATAAGGTGTGTAAGAAGCTGAGGCTAGAAGATCTCGGCTCTGGGCTCGATAAGGAGGGTAAACATCCAAAAAGAGGAATCGGTGATGGGAAAATGACGTATCCTGCCTCACAGACTACCTCAGATACAATCACCTTGGAGCTAGATGGGGAGCTGGAGGGAGAAGTAATCAACAATGAAGAGGTTTTCTCTGGGCTAGGTTTAATCGGGAGATTTAGGGGCTTCTGGCCATGCCCGCTTGCTCCACAACAGTGGATCTCTAACAACTAGAAACCTCTACTGGATGGGTATGTTTAGATCTACCCCATGGCCAAGGGTTTCTTTATTGTTGTTTTTGAGAAAGAACATGATAGGAATAAAATCCTCTATGAGTATTAGTGGGGATGGGAAGAGAAGTATCTTCTATTGTTAAAGCCTTGGCATCCAACCTTCAACCCAACTACTGAAGTTTTTGAGATGGTTCCCCTTTCGGTGAGGCTTCCTAACTTCCCCCTTCAGTTCTGGTTCAATGGTTGCTTGGAGGCCATAGGGAACTCAATAGGAACCTTCATAATGGTGGATGAAGGATCTTCTAATCTTTTGCATTCTACATATGCTCGGATATTGGTAGAAATGAACATCTCCAAGGTTCCCCCAAAGGAGATTTGCTTAAAACTCACAAAGGGTTGTTGGGTACAGCCCCTCGACTATGAAGGGGTTCCTTTCAGATGTAGAAAATGTCATCAAAGGGGGCACTTGGTAGCAGAATGTGCCAAACTCAAAAGTAAAAGCACAACTTCATGGTGGAAGGATGCATCCACCCAACACTATTTAGTGGAGAAGCATGAGGTGCAGCAAGGGAGTACTCAGCTGAAAGGCATTGTGGAGAAGAGCAGAGCTTCAGAGGAACCGTTGCAAGCGGAAAGACAACTTTTGCAGGAGAAAAGTTGTGGAGCAATCACAGTTTTCGATGGAGCCCAATCAAGAAGGTCTTTTAGATGCAAACAATGCTAATATGGCTCCCAGTATTAGTGTCAAGGATTTGGCTGCCAAGAACAAGGCTGCTACCCCATATTGTAAGGAAAAGAAAGGTGTTATGAGATCCCAGAAGAAAGATGCGAGAAAAGGGAAGGCTGATAACCAGTTTCAACAAGGTAGCAGGGGAGAGAGAGTAGGGAGGAATCTTCAGAATTCAACCCCTCAGAAGAAAGATGCGGAAAGGTGGATGGCTAATGATCAACATCAGCAAGAAAGTAGTGGAATTGGTGGATTGAGGTGTCCCCTGGATTTGCCCCTGGATTGGTAGAAAGAGGCTAAAGGGGTCGAGGATAGATGGCATTCGGTTGTGGGAAAGAAAGTGAAGAAGGATAGGAGGAAATCCTTTGCTATGGTCTTACCATCTCAGACTAAAGGTCATCCAAAGAAAGTCTCAAAGGGCTGACTTGTGAATGGGTGCCTTTGATTGCTGGTTTTAGGCTGGGTAGTTTGTTTGTCTAAATCTTTATCTTTATTTGGAATGGAATTGTGGGTTTGGGGTCTGATCCTTAGATCTATCTTAAGAGTTGAGTGGAGTTGATAGGGATTGTATGGAAGTTTTTTCTGGCCTTATTATGTAACCTCTTTTATCTTTATACTAATAAAATTAAACCTTTTACCGATCAAAAAATATATATATATATTTTATACAAATAATATATTAAATATTATTTTTTATATTGATTAAATAATAAAGATAATTTACTTAATTATAATTATAAGTTCATGTAGTACATAAATATGAGAATATGATAAAATAAAAATAAGAGTGACTAGTTTTTATTTTAATGAAGACTTTTTTTGTTTAGATGTCAAAGATATATTTTGAAATTTTTGTCTATTGTTGTTGATTTAGAAATTCAATTAACCTATGGCAAAGAAATGATTTGTTACTTGTGAGAATGATTTGAGGCTTGTGAGTATATATAAATTAGTCGATTCATATTCTTCAAAGGTATACCCCTAATGGACCCAGAATGATGTTCTATAATAAATACTCTTAATACTTATGTTATGGTGGTCTCATAAATACATTATCAATCAAACCCTAATATGTTCTTTTTTGGTGATTGTTGTCATCCTTTTCAAATAATAAAAGATTTTTTTAAATACAACAACTAATATTATAAATTTATAAAATCTGCATTAAATCAACTATAATAACTAGTGAAATAATAAAAAATAAGTTATTTAAATTTTGAATTTTAAAAAAGAAGGGATTAAATCCACAATTAAATAAAATTTTCCACCTGTAAATTTGATTTCAAGAATACTTAAAAATCTAAAAAATTAGGAATACATTTTTAAAAATTAATAATAATAATTTAGATATAAATTAAATTTGTATATAAGTAAATTTTTATATTTTAAATAATATATAAATAATAATCTAAAATACAAGAAGAAAATGTATAAATATACAATTTTACCATTACAATTATATCTAAATTTAATAGAATTATAATCTTCAACTCATAGCTCATTTTTTGATTTTTTCTAATGATGTATGAAAAAACTATTTTAATTTTTAGTACTAAAAATTATTTCTTGTTTTTTTACTTGATTTTAACAGAAGAACAAGAACCCACACAGCCAAGAAGGGAAAATGAACAGCTTCTAATAGAAAATTTGAATTTAGAAGTTGCAGAATAGGAAGGATCAACGCCATCTTTTGTAAATAATAATATTGCAAAAAGAAAACCAGAGGAGGGGGCAGTATTGGGGCAGCACAAGAAGGCAGAAGTGACGGGGTCGTCAACAATTCATCATCAGAAAAATTTTCTTGAGGTGAATTTGTCATGATGGTGAATTGTTAAGATGGACAGTGAATTCACCATCAGAAAAATTTTCTTGAGGTGAATTTGTCATGACAGTGAATTGTTAAGATGAACAGTGAATTGCACATGGAGAATTTCCTAGAACCATCTAGAAATAAGGTTGAAACCAAGGAATTGGCAGGGTTGCGTAGAGAGATTAGACTGGATGAAGAAAAGGCTGCT
Organism: Sequoia sempervirens; assembly: GCA_007258455.2. Taxonomy (NCBI): domain Eukaryota; kingdom Viridiplantae; phylum Streptophyta; class Pinopsida; order Cupressales; family Cupressaceae; genus Sequoia; species Sequoia sempervirens. The sequence continues at coordinate 166,466 of VDFB02073226.1, forward strand.
AAGGAGAAGTATGAGCTGAAAGAAGTAAGTAGAGGGAGCTGCGCAGCAGCAGATGAAGGAATAAAACCGGACTAGTGGAGACCATAGAAGTGGAAGAGAAGAATAGATGCGATTAGGAAAAGAGGGAATGGACATTACAGAGAAGATAATGTAAGAAACACAGAGCAGATTGATGAGAAAGAGAGGAAGGGGGCGCTCAGCAGGAAAACAAAGAGAGTGAAATGCTAGGAGTGGGCAGGTAAATAAAGGCCACACAACATTACAAAAAATGGTTTGTGACAGGCAAACTAGATTATTGAGAAGAAGCAAACCTAGAGGAGGGAGAGCAAATAGAAGCTAACAAAATGTGCAGAAAACTCAAAGAGAGCCAAGCAATATGAGCAGCTGGGAATTTGCGCTGTAAAAGGAGGAATTTGTGAGCAGATAAAAGGTCGAACCAGTGGAATTGGGAAATCTCGTTGCTGGTTTTAAAATATATATTTAACTGGAGTTGTCATATGGTGAAATGAACTGGCTATGATTTTGATAATCAATCAATTTGAGTTACTTTTGAATTCGTTATTTATCTGAGTGTATATTGTAATTCTGTGAATTGAAATGGAGAAAACTATGCTAGTTCCAGAGGAAAATTTGAAATTTCAAATAAATTATTGACAAATGAAATTGTCAATTAACTGGAATAGTGAATTTTCATTAATTAGTTTGGGGTTGATAATATTCTCTCTGCATTAAAGGTTTATATTCTTCTAAGTTAGATTCTTAATAGATTTTGGGTGATATGCTATAATAAATATTCCATGATTTTATTATGCTACTTTCATAAATGCTCTATCAATCAAATCTTTACATGTTCTTTTTGATGTGTAGAAGATGTTATTTTCAAATGAGTACAAGTAAGTCTACAATCAAGACTACAAATAAATAAAATATGCATTAAATGGACTTAAATAACTCCTGAAATAGTCAACAATAAGTATATTTACATATTGAGTTAAAAAAAAAATAAAAATCACAATTACATAAACGTTTAGATATATAAATTTGATTTTAAGTAATACATTAAAAATCTAAAAATGAAAAATATAAAATAATAATAAGAATTTAGATATAAACCAAATTTATATATAAATATATATTTCATCATGAATAAAAGTAATGTAAAGTAGTTATAACAAATTGTTGTGTAATAGTGTAAAAATTCACCCCCAACAATTCACTGTGGAAAATTCACCGAAGGTAATATTTTTAATAAAATCAAAGTTTTTGAAACACTTGACCATGAATTTTCAACTACCGTGAATTATTGATGAATTATTGACTGTGAATTTTCCATTGATCATTGCTGACGATGAATTTGCCAATAATCATCACCTAGTAATCATCACCTGCACTACGTTTTCAAAGATGCCAGATAAGAACGTGGCTATCAAGGTTAAATGTGCCCAACACTTCGGCGGGGATTCAAAATTTCTTATAATTTGTTGGGCTAATAATATTTCCTCGAGTTCTGTTCTCACCATCAGCTCTCCTTCAGAATTGTTTTTTTTTTTTTAAATCAATGGAAAGTATTCACAGGCACTACGGTTGTTCATTCATATTGAAGTAAATCCAGTAGAAACCAATCTACGACCATCCTATCTACCCGTGAGAGCTAGTCTTATTATATTCTTTTTAATGCTTAGAAGGACGATGCCATTTAGGATCTGGTAGATTCAAATTCGTGATAATTTTTATACAGGTCTCTCAAAAGCCCACGCTATCTTTTAAGCTGGGAATAAAACCTAGTCATGAGAAAAAAGGCAAAGCCTTGTAGGTCTCTGGACATTCATAACTGGTCACAGGAAGAGGTATATGGGCGCTACTGTTCTATTTTTCATTCAACTCCGGAATCTCCTCTCCAATCAACAGCTTCTCTGAATGCAGTGAAAGTGCATTCAGAAGGCGAAGGGCATTCCAACCAAATGCAAGGGCCTCCAATTAAAGAGATGTCAGATTTGGCTGACCCAGAAAGAGTGATCGATAGCAGGTTAAAGCATATTTCATGCTTAGCTAATTCAAATAATTTCTGCGTACATTTTTGTGTTCTGCTTCTCTGATCTTATACAAAAGTAAACGGTGGTACTTTACAGAATTAGGGTTTTATTGAAAAATCAATGCTTAGTTGTGTCTTAATTGATGAATATTTCTTTTTGCAGCCAGGATAGTCAGGTTAAGAATCACAACGCAGGTATTCATCCTTCTCTTTATAAAATGTCTATTATTTCTTTTGGTTTGGCTACTGTACCCCCTAATAGATGTGTTTCTCTGATTGGGTTTGTGCTTTTACTGTATCAGAGTTATGAGATCTCCTACTCTCTAAACGGCTATGTTTCTAGATCCTCTTTTTTAGGTCATTATATAGAGACCCAACTAGCAAATGAAACAATTTATTGGATTAAAATGATATTTGTGCAGATGAAGATGGAGTGGAGAATGTTAACCAGCCTCCTCATTATCGGATAAGGAAGATACCAAACATACCCAGATCCGTTAGGGATCATCTGAGAATAGCAAGAATGAAAAAGTAGCCCATATTGCTAGTGAGAATTGCTCTATTTAAGACTTGATTTTGTATGCTGGACAAGGATCTGATACAAATATTTAATTAGAAATGTTTTCGATATATAATAGACCTTAAGCTATCAGTTAGATGTTTATTTTTTCATTAGGACTGAGTCTATAACTCTGAGGCCATGTCTTGAATGCCGCCTCATTGAGACATGGCAGATAAAGTGAGGTTTGAACTTGCTATCATTATCTGTGTCTTTCAATGGCTCAATCATTTTAATATATCATTATCTGTGTTTTTCAATGGCTGATCTTATTAAATTATAATTTTATGATCTTTCTTCATTACTGATCGAACACTATTATTTCATGGTCGATCTTTATTACTGATCAAATATAATATCTGACTTCGGCGTTTCAGTTACCTCTATGTGAGATATAATTTCACAGTTCATTTTATAGAATTTTATATAATAATATATATCCAGACTTCAACAAAATAAATAGCCCTCTTTATCTCCCAATAGTAGCAGCAAGGTTTAAAAGAGCTTTCTATCTTTAAAGGAGATTTTACATGACATATATTATCTGCTGCATTCGAACAAAAATTAAATGAACTCTTGAAAACAAATTAGTTAATTAAAAACAAACTAACTAAAAAAGAAAAGTTGTCAGTTACTGCTTTTCAATAATAACGCTTCAATTTTTTTTCCTCGTTAGACTGGTTTGTAAAATATTATTGAGAAAAGTTTTGGTGAAGATATTAGCAATTTGTTTAGATATAGGACAAAACTTCAATTCTATTTGTTCATTTTGAATTAATTATTAAATAAAGTAATATTGGATTTTTATGTATTTCAATCTAGTATGAACATAGGGTTTCTTCCCATTGCAATAGTGTTATTATTGTCATAGTAAATAGTAGTTGGATGCTCTTGGAGCAAGTGTAGATCTTGAAAGATCTTTCTAATCAATATAGCTTGGCAACTCGTTCATGTGGCAGCAATATATAATACTTAAGCTAATGAGATGGTCAATATTTTCTTTGTTCTTACTACTCCAAGAAACAATTCTAGATCTAAGAAATAAAACCCTCCACTTGACATTTTTTAGTAAAATTAATTTATGCCAAAATTTGTGTAGCACCTATATACTCTAATACTATTTTTTGTAGCATTCCAATGAGACTCATGTGAATGTTGCATTAACTAAAATATTATAGTCATTGCATGTACATAATATTGAATCTAGTTGTTCTAAGATACATGAGGCTCCCAACCAAGTTTTTATATAAAATGGCATTTACCTTGGAACTTGCATATTTCATAGCCAATTTCTCACCAAGTGCTAAATTAGTTGAAACTATTATTCATGTATTTATTCTAAACTCCTCTAATAAATCTACTACACATTGCATTAGAAAAATGAATGTATCTTTTGATTGTTGTTGCACTTCCACATTAATAAAGTAATGCATTGGTCCTAGATATGACATTTCAAATTTATATTTCATTTTTTCTTATTTTTTTCTATTAGAGTTTTACTATTACTTATATAAATAAGATCATCAACATAAAGATAAACAATGATAATTTCCTTATCAACATGTTTGGCATACATGGTTGGATTTGAATAACTTTTGTTGAATCCACCAATCCTTGCACACCAAGCATGAGGAGCCTACTTCAACTCAAAGATTTTTTTCAACTTTTAAACTAAATATTTTTACCTAGAGTTTCATAGGCCGTTGGTCCCCTATTTAACAATTGAAAAATATCGATTTCATACTATTTAACATACAATCCACTTGCATTGTATAGTAATTGACAATATAATATTTATGGTATCAAATTATGTGGCTGAAGTGAAGGTTTCTAAATAATTTGCACTAGGTGTTTTTGCAAATATCTTGGAAACTAATCTTATATTGTGTAATTTCATGGAACTATCAACATGATATTTTACCTTATAAATATATTTGACATCAATCACATGTTTACCTTTCGAAGGATGAACTAATTTCCATATAGTATTTTTGATAATTGGATACATTTCTTCGTTCAGAACATCAATCTATATTTTATAGTTCAATTCTTCTTCATACACATATGGTTCAACATTAACTTGACTAAGTAAAGTAAAATTAATAGCTTGGTTCACATTCTAAGTACTTCTCTCATAAACTTCAATTAAGATTATTAACTTTCTTGAAGAACTTGGACTTGATACTAGACTTGCACTAGGATTGGATGAAGAACGCTTTGAGGAAGAAGAAAAATTAGATTTGTGTTATCAATAGAAATTGATGGACTTAAGCTTGGAAAAATTGAATTTGCACTACTACTATAGCTTGAAATTGCACTTAAGTTTGTGGGGAGAGGAGGAACATTGCCATTTCTATGGAACTATAATTATTAATATTTTTATTATATACTTTCTTGCCACTACCACACTCCTTCATCTAGAACCACATCTTGACCAAAAATCAATTTCTTTGTGACTAGATTAAAAAATTTATACCATTTAGCAACATTAGAATATCCCACAAGATACAAAGTTGAGATTTTTAATGGAACTTTTTTTTCTAAATTACAATATATTTATAGTTTTGACAACCAAACACATAAAAAATGAGCCAAATAAAAATTATGATCACTTCAAGCTTCCTTTAGAGTGATGTTTTCCACCCATATTATTGATTCAATATGCAGGCTACTATCTCCACTACCTTTTCCCAATAAAAAATTCTAAGGTTCATTGACTAGTGTTAGTGTAAATAGTGTCATTAGATAACTAGTTAGTTGTAATCACATTCTAGTTTTACCTATTACATTTTCTTAAGTTAAGCTATTTAGATTTTTATCTCACCTCATATGGTTGAGACATGTGTCCTCACTTTGTGAGACACCTCTTGCATGGTCACTTACCACTCACAAGAACACTTGTCATGTGAGTTAACAAGTGTTCCATCATTGGAGGGGTAGTCAATCTTTGTGCTTGACTTTCCTAACTTCACCACCTTTCCTATATAAGCAAGGTTACATTGTACATTCTACTAAAATCTTTTACCATCTCTTGATAATATCAATTAGGCTTATCTATGTGCATATATTTTTTGGAAGTCTCTTAGATTTTTCTTTATAATCTTGGAAATCATAACATGATATCAAAGCCATGCAAGAAAAAATATTCTCAAAATACTGCACCTATCCTACTCAATAGTTCTTTTTCTTTGGAAGATTTCATTTCAGTTTGTAGGTTATTTGAGGGTTTCGTGAAATTTTCTTATGGATTTGTTTATATATCTTAATCAAGATTTGTGTCCACTCTGATCATCTGCGCTAGTCCACTTCTAAGGAAATATAATATCCTTTGCACACTATTAGATTTAGCTATGTGAATGGTGGCTTGGTTGCTAAGATGATCACACTTTCTATTCATTTTGATTTGTGGGGATCCTTGGCATTAAAAGATATAAATCTAAAGCTCTTACACTACACTAAAACTAAAACTAGAACAATATCAAAATCATCAACAGAAAATAAGAAGATTGTAACATTATTCAACTATATATGTAAATTTGTTACATTAATCTCTATATATAAGAGATTTAGACAATAACTAAAAAATTAAAAAAACTCAATAAATAGGAAGATTGAAAAAACAAAGCTAAATAAAGAAAGATGTCAAAGCATCAAATAGGTTTTAAAGAAAATGACTAAATCAAAAATATTTTGAGCTAATCTATTGATCATGCTTTCTTTAATCTCCCCTGGATGGGAAACGAGATAAGGCCCAACTGATTTATCAAGGAAATAAAACAAGTGGTAGGTGGAGTCATGGTAAATATATCACCAACTTACTCAGATGTAGGGAAAAAATGCAATTCCACTATTTCATCTTGAACCAAGTCACATATAAAATAATTTCTAATTTAAATGTACTTTGATCTAGCATGAAACACAGGATTTTTGGTCATTGCAATGGTACTATTGTTATCAAAGTAAAAAGTGGTTGGATGTTCCTAAACCAAATGTAGATCATCTTGATGAACTTGGAGAAATTGGTGAACTTGGGCTTGAACTTCCACTTGATCTTTTGGGGAGAGGAATAACTTGATCATCTTCAATACTCATAATTAGTGGTGTAGTTTGTTGAGCTTCTTTTTTCCATTACCATAGTCCCCCTTCATTGAAAACCATGTTTATCCACTAACACTCCATTGTTTTGTGTCAGAGTCATAAAATCTATATCCTTTAGTTACATCTAAGTATCCAATGAATATACGAAGTTGGTATTTTGCATCCAACTTCTTCAACTTTTGAACTGGAACATTATAGAGAAGGGGGATTCACTACTCCCAAGTCTCTAGGAAACCAAATATCCTAAAGGGAGTGAACTTCCCTAAACTACCTCAAACTACCTAATAAGTTGCAAAGGAAGGGAAAACCAAATTCTATTTTCTTTATGCTTTATCACAAAAAATTTCTAGATATGGGTGAGTAGACTAAACAGGTCTTAGACTACAGACCGATTAGCTCTTTTCTAGATGACAAAAATGTATGAGTTGTACTTCAACACACCACACATGAGTCTCAGACACACACTAGCATCTCATTCGAATAGAGGGTTGAGTCTATAGAGTGAAACACATCAGATTTTCTAAAATTGCCAGGCATAACACCATTATCATCAATGCAATGGTGGAAAAGCTCAAAAAAAACCAAAAGGGTTCGTTGGTCATGGATTTGGATGCGGACAGAGGAGGCTGCAGATCTACTAGTGAAGGGATTTTGACTCGTACCTGGGCTAACACTAAGAGGAAGACCCCGACTTTGTCACATACGGCTCAAATCCTCAAGCAGGGGTTACATGATATGAAGGATGTTGAAAAGGAGGCTAAGGAGTTATTGAACACCTTGGAGTAGTGTGGTGGTGTTTGTTTCTAGTTTTTTGGGTGGTCCTTTTTTGGGCCCTATTGTCTCTTTGTGCTATCATTTCCTTTTTGGGACAGCCGTTTGTTTGTTTGGACTTATTTTGTTATCTTTTGTTGTTTTAACTTTGCAGTTTCAGGTCCCTGTAAAACCTATTTTTTCCTTTTCAAAAACACATTAGATTTTCTAACAAACCAAGAGTTCAGGTTTGGAAATTTAATAAAAAAACATGTGGAAATGTAGGAAAAAAGAAGAAGAATACTTTAACTTATAAACTATTTTAATTTTATGAAATGACAAGGAAGAAAGAAGAAGAATATTCCTCCATCAGGGAACATTGGAGGAGTTATGGTTTTTTGCCACTCGGCAAAAGTAATGTCCTTCTTCAAACTTTGACCACCCAAGAACAAACTTTTACCTCAAAATTAACTATTTTAAACTTCATTCCTTCATTCTATCAACACATTCTCACTCTCCCTAGCTTCTACCACTTCACTCTCTTGCTCTCTTCACTTCACTTCTACACCATTTTGTTTCTCCAGCATTGTAGGTTGTCAAAGCTCTACTCCATAGGCATGGTGGTTTGTTCTTCTCCTTCCTCTCAAACCTTCATGAGCTCACAGAAAGGGGGGTAATATTGGTTTATTTACTTATTTGCATTATCTTACTTGTAGAGTAGCATATAGGTTTTCTTTCTAGTCTACTATCTTGTGTCTATTCTCTCTATTCCTTTATCACTTTTCTACATCATGTGGTCTATTGGTTGTCCATGGAGGTGGAAACACCAATTTATGAGGGTTTGACTGAGGCAAACCTCAAAACATAGTCACAATATTTTTTTGTTACAATGTGTGTAGGTGCAATTTGATCATGAGGAGCTTGTTAGAGAACTAAACCTTCAATTGATTGGTGTTCTTCTTCTTTCCTCCTCATCATTTCATCATTAAAATATTTTATAAGCTAAAGTATTCTTCTTGTTTTTTTTTGCATTTCCACGTGTTTTTGTTGAATTGTCAAACCTAAACTCTAGGTTTGTTAACAAATCTAATGTGTTTCACTCTATAGACTTAACTCTCTATTTGAATGAGACACCAACGTGTGTGTGAGGCTTTAGTGTGGTGTGTTGAATTCCAACACATGCATTGTATTCCTCTAGCAAAGAGTCAGTCAGTCAGTAGTCTAAGACCTCTATGGTTTGCTTACCCATGTCTACATAACTTCTGTGATAAAGCACAAAGAAAATAGAATTTAGTTTCTCCTTCCATTTTAGCTTATTAGGTCTAGTCTAATTTATTTTAGGGCAGTTCACTCCCTTTAGGCTCTTTTTTTCCTAGATACTTGGGAGTAGTGAATCCCCCTTCTCTACAGTGTTCTAGTTCATAAGTGGAAGAAGTTGGATGTAAAATCCCAACTTTGTATATTCATTGGATACTTAGATGCAACTAAAGGATATAGATTTTACAACCCTGGTCAACACAAAGAAATGGATTGTTAGTCTAGATGTGGTTTTTGATGAAAGGAGAATATGGAAATGGATAAAAGGAGTTCAACAAACTACACCACTAATCATGAGTATTGAAGATGATCAAGTTTCTACTCTCCCCACAAGCTCAAGTGGAAGTTCATGCCCAATTTCATCAATTTCACCAAGTTCATCGAGATGATCTACATTTGGTTTAGGAACATCTAACTACTCTTTACTATGATAAAAATAGTACCATTGAAATGACCAAAAATCATGTGTTTCCTGCTATATTGAAGCACATTGAGATTAGACATCATTTTATATGAAGGAGCAATGTGGGACAAAGATTCAACCAATATGAAGGAGCCACTTGTCCAAATGTGAGTGGATGGAGGATGTGCAAGTTTGGTCAATGTTCCAATAAATGAGATTAGTTGGCCTTTTCAAATTTCAAATTTGGCTTGTTGGAGGGAGAAAAAGGACTTAAATGCCAAGTGGGCGACATGTAAGAGGGGAGTTAATGCCATGTTGGAAGGGACAAGTCAACTTGATTTGAATTCAAATTTGAGGGAATATTCTCCAAAGATGCCTCGTTGAGGGAAAATGAGGATTTAATAAATTAATTAAAATCCTTTATTTGTGCAAGTGGGAAAATCTAGAGAATTTGACATGCATTAGATTAGATTCAATCCTGATTTAGTTAATTTAAAAGAGGATTAGATGATTTGACTCATTTGACTTAGATGTAAGGATTAAACTAAATCAAAAGGAGATGAAAAATGATTTTAGATTTGTGGATGTCAAAATCTAAAAATGGTTAAAAAACTAACATACACAAGAATGGTTAGCATATTTAAGCAAAACAAACCTTCAACATCCATATGAGATAACGTAACATGCTTTTTTTCTAAATGCCATAAATAACAAGATAACTAAAACATCTATAGACAAACATGAAGCATATCTATCCCATATTGGATTGGTGCTATTGTGGAAAATAGCCCTTTCCCAACCCTTGATAATGTCAATGATAATGATGCAATGGACAAAATCAGTTCTCAAATGAAGAGAGTGACTTTGCATGAGCTTTGTGGATGATTTTGTTGAAGGATGAAGCCTCTATTCAAAAATTCTTAAGTTGGAAGAATTCTTATGAGAGAGTAATGTGGGATAAATATTTGGCCAATGAGATGAGGCCACTTGTCATCTTGTGATAGGATGAGGAATGAGCACATTTTGGTCAATGTGCCAAAGAGAGGGAGATTTAAATTTGAATTTGTGAATTAAATGTTGAGAGGGGGACATGAAAGAGAGAATTTATTGCAATGTGGGAAGGGACAAGTCAACTTGTCATCATTTTCAAACTTGAGGGAATATTCTATTTTTTATGCCAAGTTGAAAGAAAATAAGGATTTTAATAAATCAATAAATTAATTTATTTATGCAAGTGGGAAAAGCTAGAGGATGTGATGGATAATTAGATTAGGTTAATCAGGGTTAGATTAACTTAATGATGATTAGATGTTTTGACCCCTTTGACTTGAATATTTTGATTTATTTAAATAAAAAAGGGATGAAAGGTGATTTCAGACATAATTAAATAAATGATTGATTTATTTAATAAGGAGGGTGATGTTGGGATAAAGTTGATTTATTTAATTTAAATTGATGACTTTAGGAGATTGATAAATAAACTTGATTTATTTAATGAATGGATGAATATGACCTAATCAAATGCATGATGTCAATTTTGCGTGTCTACATTTTGCCCCTCTTTGAAGCAATGTACTTGCTACGTTGGTTCAAAGAATAAACATGCCGCGATCAAAAAAATTTTAAAAAAAAAAAAAATTCGGATGCCCCAGCAGAAAGAAGTACACTGGTACATTGCCCCCTCGAGAGATCGAGCAAAAAGATTCAATTTGAGGGTTGATCTCATGATAAAGAGGTTCAAAATGGATGGTTATGGATGATGATGTAAATGAGATGGTTTTAAGATGCTTAGAATAACAAATCTATATTATCTTAAACAACTTAAATGATGATATGATGTGATGATGGATGAGATGGATGATGTGATATGCTATGATTATGCAATGGATGATTTATGCAGATGATTAGACTAACAGATCTATATTATGATGATTAAAATGTATGTGAGATGATGTGTAAAATGATGATGGTTTGTGGATGCAGGATGGATGCATGATGGATGCATTGGTGATGTTATGTTAGTGCAGAGATGAGATGATGACAAGAGGATCCAACAAGCCCATGATTTGACAAGACTTTATTAGAGATAATGATGATGATTTGCTTATCAAGGATTGGGATTTTAAAAGAGCTACTTACCTTATGTTTGATAATACACATAGATATGATACATCAAGGTATAAAGAACCAGGATGGTGTTGTACCTAGTGCAATGGACTTCGACTTGAAAAAAAGATAGGAGTATTATTGTTCACACTTGACATATGGAAACCTTGCTAGGACGTACCTAACAAAGCAAGTATTCACTAAGTTATTTTACAAGAACGTCCAACAAGCACAGCAGACAAAAGGATAATGATCGTTTGCCCCATTCCTATCTGTCTAAATCCTTCATTCAGATATCATCAAGAGGTCCTTGGAATGAGCACAATAAGATAAATCAAAAGAAAAGGTCAAGTACGCAAACAAGCTAATGTTCTTCATATCGCTAGCCAAAAGGATGTGTTTTGATAGGATAAGGATCCAGGTGATATCCAAAATGATGCCCATTGTCGAAACGATATATCCTAGGACATGAATTGTATAGGATGATGATGGTTTGATAAGTTGATTGATAGGCTATTGATATAAGGTTGATTGACATGTTTGCGTGTGATCAAGAGTTTTATTTTGAGTTTAACAGTTTGTTGTTTGCTTTTGATTTTATGATTGAAGATTGATTTTGCATATTGTTGTGATTGTTTCTGTTTGCTTTGCCAAAGGATGAAGGTGACGATCAGTTTATTATGGATGATTGATTATTGCGGGTGTAAGCAAAATGAGACGGATGGATTTTTTCAAATATTTGGATGTTTTTGACATTTTGAAATGTTTTGAGGCTATTTTTGGTGTTTTTGAGATTTTACAAATGTTTTGATTTTTTATTTTTTTGCGAATGTTTTAGGGTTTTCTTAGATTTTATGAATGTTTTTAGATTTTGATGTTTTTTTTAATGTTTTTGGATTTTGATGTTTTTTTTAATGTTTTTGGATTTTGATGTTTTGGTGTTTTTGGATTTTTCTCATGATTTTGACAATTTCGATATGGATATGTGTGATGATATTAGTGCTTCGTTTAGGACTTTATTGAAGACCAAGCTAAGGTTGACTTATCGAATCGATGGATTGATGATGATGATAACATTATCGAGGATACACAACAATGCATGGATTTGATTGATCAGGATTGATGATGATAACATTGTTGAGGATGCACAACAATGCCAGGATAGTTTTAAGCAACACAAGGATTGAGATGTCAATCAGATTGATGATCATAACATTAATTAGGATACACAACAATGCACATATAGTGTTAAGCAACACAAGGATCAAGAAGGATATCCCAATATTATGGATTGATTGGATTTAATTGATTAGGATTGATGATGCTTAGTTTGGAACAAAAGATGTTTGGATGATTTGATGTGATGTTTGACGTGTGAATTAGATGCGACTGATAATGATTACTTGGATTGATGTTTGATGAAAGATGAAGCCTGATAAGGAACATCTTCTTGTCAAAATATGCCATGGGCTAGTGATTTGGAATTTTTTCTCATAAGTGGTTTGACCAATTTGATTTTACGTTTTCCAATGTTCGGATCACCACATCAGTTGGAAGATATAGATCAAGGTTTATTCCTAAAGCGAGATCTAAATATCTATCCCCAGTGTCTAGCAATGTATGGAATGCCATTAGATGAATGCAAAGGATGCCAAGGATTATCTTGTGATAAGATAAGGTGTTTGGATAACGAATGCTCATTTGGATAATGCTTCATTACTCAGATAATGTTGGATAGGATAGAACCAATGAAAATGACCCATGTCAAGATGTTTACCATAAGTAAGTGTAACGTGTGCCCCAAACTTTTATCAAGATCAAGATAATCTGGACTATGGTAGCAGATGGATGGAAATGGATTGGGTAAATGGTTCATTGATAGATGGATTTATTATGGATGAGATGGATGGAATGTTGAATTTATTAAGGATGGGATGATATGCTTCCTCCTGAAGTGGCGCACACAAATGTTTGATTCTACACATGATGCCTGTTTGCCAGGTTTTCATCATGGTCTTGCCTAAAGCACCACCCATGCAGTTTTCACTAGAGGACATTTTTTTTCTCTTTACTGTTTTCAATCCTTTTTCTGATTTTTTTTGGATTTTCATATTTTTGGATTTTTTTGTGTTTTTTTGAAATATTTTTAGCTTATACTGACTCACAAGGTGTTGCTGATGTAGATTCTTTTTTCATAATGTGCCATCAGTATCCTGCCTGAAGAAGTTGCTTTGCTAAGATACGTGCACTTGAATGCAACTTTTGCAATTTCTGATCTGCTTCGTTGATACCGGGGTTAACTCTATCTTTGTGCATACATTGTGATAGAGTGCCTTTTGAATCCTTATGATGAAGGGTCATTGCCAATACATGGTCAATTTGAGAATTGGATATCATACGTGGAGGTGTGGATGGAGTGTGTTTAGGGATAAAAGATGGATTGGTTGATAGTTTGGAACCTTTGACTCTCCAAACTTGGGAATATGAGCAATGATGGGTGGATATGAAAGTGTGCATGGAATTAGGACCAACTACTTGATACACTTTGTACGTTGCTTGAAAATCCCGCTTTTGCTTTTGTGGACATCTTTGATGGATACTTTTCCCTTTTTTATTTTTCTCGATAGTTTCTTTGACTGATGGAGTTTGATAGGAATGATCTTTCTTTGTATTCTTTGGTATCCATGTGTATTTGATTTGTCCATTATGCTTTTCGTCTTCTTTTGTTTTGATAATGTTCTTCATACTTTGATTCAAATCTTTCTTTTGAAGTTGGTCCCAATTTCTAGATGGGGTGATCGGTGGATGAAGATTCATGACGTGGTTGGTTGTAGTATTAACACTAGTTTCATCATAAGGACTCTTCGTGCTCCCTATGTTGATGTTTACTTGAGACATAGTTGCCCCCAGTATTGTGGAAGTAGTACCTTCATGCTTTGATTTCACCTATTCTGAGAGCTCTTGTTTAGAATTAATTCTCTGATAAATGACCACCATAGGTGACATTATTTTGATTTGTTGTTGAGCCGCTAACTCTGAATTATATTGTTTTGTCTGATATGTTTCCTTGAGCAGATAATGTTGGATATCTTTATTCATGATGTTCTCAATTTGAGTTTGGGACATATCTGATCTTGATGTTGATAACTCAATTTGACTATAGGAATTAATAACCTACTATTTTTGTGTAATAATATCAGGAGTAAAGGAATCCCATTTTGAATGAAGATCATCTATGTGTCCATCTGCAGAAAGCATTTCATGGGTAGATGGAGGAGTATGTGCTACATGGATATGATCATCTTGCATAGATAAGAGAGTGTCCATTAGATTATTGTAGTACCTTGAAGATACAAATTCTTGATCTTGAATAATTTCGGGGTTGCTTTAAACATTCTTTGGATCAAGTTCTTGACATGGATCAGTTTCAAAGGATGGATTGCTTACAAAGGGTTCTTGGATGTCATCATTAGGAATCGGGAATGGCTCAATATCCTCTTGATCTTTGAGTGGACTTGGATCAGGTGTCAAGTTAAAGATTCCTTCAATATTAGCAATCATGAGGTCGAAGGATGTTAATATGTCTTGGAAAGGACCATTGCTAGACTTTGGTGAAAGACATTGATCATACTTTGCAATAAATTCTTTAGATATCCCTCTAACTCATAAGGCAATGTAGAGACATTTTCAACATGATCATTGGTCGATGCCTCATTGGATGAGGTGAAAACATCTTTATTGATGGATAGATCTTGATCATTGTTTTCAACAATTGTGGTGGAGGGATTTCTAATGTCTTCAACCATAGGGTCAAGTGATGTTGGCATTTCTTTGATTGGATCATTGTTGGTTTGGTGGACTTTGATCATGATTGAAAAGTGACTCTTGACATATGTTGATTTGATCATTGGATGAAGTAGAAATAGCTTGAAGGTGCTTGGTGATGGATTGATTTTGATCCTTGTTTTCAATAGTTGTGGTGGAGATATTTCCAATGCTATCATTGTCCCCAATAGTGATTATCTTTTGATCAATTAGGTCTTGGATGAGATTTTTGAGCTGAACACAATCTGATGTTATGTGTCCCTTTTTTCTATGATAATCACAAAGGTGCTTCTCGTTATACCCTGGTGGTTTTAAGTCTGGTTCTTGATAGTTCACGTAAACGAGGATTTTGATGAGATTTTCTTGTACTAACTGTTGCAGGACTGATTCGATTGGTCTCCCAAGTGGTGTGTATTTTCGATTGTTCCTTTGTGAGATTTGTGTCTTAAATTGAAATTGTTATGATTGATTTTGGAGATGTGCTGATTGATCTTTGAAATGTGGTGATTGATCTTTGAGATGAAGTAATTGGGTTTGTTGTTGATCTTGATCTTGATATTTACCCTCTTGACATTGGAGATTTTGTTCTTGATGTGGTTGTGGACACAACCCAATGCTTTGATGACATGGTTCAACCAACGAAAGAGTGTACTGATTTTGGAGTGAAGATATCTTTTGGCTCAATAATTCAATTATCTTGGCATGTGAAGCAAGTTGTTCTAGCAAAATTTGATCTTGATTTTGAATTTTACTCCCTTGATTTGGCTTTTGGTCAAGCAAATTTGGGATGCACACTTGTGGTGTTTGATTTTGGACAATGTTCTAATTTGGGATGACACTCAGATTTGGTATGATAGGTTGAAATTGACCATTGTTGATGTTGGGAATCACATTGCCTTGATTTGGGTAACTTTGATTTTGCATGGTGTTACCTTGACTTGGATCAATATATCGAGTCATTATCATCGTGTTTGGACTTTGACCAACATTTGAGTGATTCATAAACATATTTATCCCAAAGTTTACCAAGTTTTGATTCAAAATGTTCATGTTTGGTATAGTTGTAATTAGTACATTCTCATTTGGCATGTAGGGATTTGGTGGGATGACGTTTTTTGTTTGAAGGCTCATGCATTGATTGTTCGGATGGTGGATTTGTAGATTTGGACTTGGATTTAAATCTACCATCGGGAAAGGTGTCCCAAACTTTGATTTGGGCATACTCACATTTTTGTACTATTGACATTTGTATAAGGTAATGATCCCATGTACGGTTTGTATAGATGTGAGTGTTGATAATCAATCGGCATTGTAAGGCTTTGATGGCTTAGTTGACTTGGATTACTCATGATGTATGGATCAAGTTTATACTCCATGTTCCTCTTGTTTTTTGACCTTGTTATAAAAGTTACCTCTAAGGTTCTTAGGATGAATGACGAGATGAAGGATGAAAAGGGGAAATTATATGAGTGTTGAACGTTTAGAGACTTTGGATCAGTGCTAGACTTAGGGTTTGATTTTGATTGGTTTGATTGGATTTGGATAATGAACTTGTAAACCCTAAGATGTTAGATGTGACCTTAGGATGAACTTGTTCAAAGAGGTGATAATTTAGCTAAAGGTATGAGAAAGGATTCATTCCCATACTCCTAACTAAACAAGGTGATTTTGATATTGATGATCTACCCAAGTCTAGAATGATGTTTCCAAAGCTCTAAAGTTGTTTGGTGGGATGGATTTTGATAAATGTTTGGGATGAGTGAAATGTTTAATTTGATCCTAAATGATCCTAGGAAGGACTTTTTTCTGAGACTAAGATATTGAAGAACATGCCTTTTTCTAAAAGTAATTCAAAATCAAAAGATCAATGTTTGCATGAAAACCATACGACCAAAAGATGCCAAGCACATATGTGGGGTCCAATTGATTTAATCTTTGCTTAATGACTTGCTTTTACCACAAACACACTTCTTGATTATATTTTACACCTAGATGTCTAATGTCTCAACTTTTCCCTTATCCCGCAAAGTGTATTATGCGGAAACCAAGGAAATTTGAGGCAAGAGTTACCTATTGTTAACCTTAGTAGGAGCAAATTCAGATGAAATCCAAATGCTTAGAAGCCTCTAAGGATAAAATCCCAAGGGAAAGAAATAGCACATGAATTCGTTCAAGGATATTTGCCTCTCCTAAAAGGTTTGAGATTTGATGCTCATGTTGAATGTTGTTTTTCCAATGTTTTCAATCAAAGCACTATGTTTTCAAACTGACTCACAAGCAATATAACATCCTAGCTCAATTCATACATTTTTCTTGGTGGGCTTGCCTCATGCCCTTCATAGAAGAAGAGATGATTTTACATGCAACCAAGGAAAGAGTATAAAGGTATGTTAAGAATGAATTCTTAACCTCTATACTTTAACCAAGATCGGACATGGCACCACTTTGATAAACTCGGTGAATAGGTTAATAGGCCACTACAAACAAGGGTTTTATTTCAGACTTTCCGTTTGTGGAGATTGACCCATAAGGAGAGAGTCCCCTTTCGGATCCATCTCGTCAGAGTCAACCATATGATACTGGTGTTTACTCCAGTACCCACATTCATATCTCAGCTGGAAATAATCTTGGCTTTAGAGTGTTACCGATTGAGTCGTTCCCTTGGGTGAGTACTTTTTCCCCAAGGCAGGCCCTCTAAGATAGACAAAAGAAAATAAACTTATTCATAGTTCGATCAACCTTCATTTAGAAAAAAAGGGAGAACACATGCAATAGGTTTACTCACACTCGCAAAGTGTTTTGTTCAGTTTTAAATCCAAATTGAAGTGTGTGAGAAATCCTTTATGTAACTTAATGTCATCAAAAAGGATTTTGATTCTCAAGATCGCCGTGAAGCACGAGAGAAGTGCATGCGCCTTTTTAGATGAGATTACTTTGAATAAGAGATTACGAAAAATGAAAATTATGTTCATTTTAAGCCTCAAAGCAATGATGAATTCGTTTGAAGCACTAAAAAATCAAATGTGAAGTTGCTTGTTCAATTTTAGTCCAAAAGTAAAAGACTAGTCATTTTCTAACATTTAATTTTAAGCCAACTTTGAAAAGATCAAGACAGTGATTGATTTTAAATCCAAATTGAAAGCAAGTTGTCCTAAAACAAAAAATGAAATCAAGAAATGAATGCCTCAACTTATTGCAATAAGCATTAAAAAATGCTTTTTCCAAGTTCAAGTTTAATGTTCAAGGCCCAAATTAAAAAAGTTTCTCCAAAGATTGTTTCCTTCGCTTTGAATTTGCAAGTTATCTCTCCAAACAAAATCTCTCCTCGCTTTTCCATGTCATGACCGTTGTTGCAAAAATAGAGATAATTTGTCGATATTCTCCAAGATAATTTGTCATGACCATTTTCAACGCCTTTAAGAATGTGTTTTAACCTTTTTTAGTCGCACTTGGATCTCAACAATAAAATGTAATCAGTGTGAGATGACGTGCAGGTCTAGTTATGAGAAATTGCACACTTCGCTTCAAATGGAATGGTCCACAGTGAATGAGCGAGTTCTGAGAATTGAGTGAGTGTTGTGCCTTTACTTCCTTGAATTAAATTTGTAAACACAAATATAATAGCAACAGGCATGCAGCTTAGAAGTTATTTGGAGAAAATATTTTGCAATGATTTGAGGTCCTCGTCATCTCTGTTTGATTTGGTTTGCAATGATTTTTTATTTGAGAGGCTCTATGCATAAGCATTGTATGGTTAGTCAAAAAAAAACACAGCTTATGCGGTTCAATCAATAGTCCCATATCCCCTAAATAAAGAAACTGATTATGAATTCTAAAAAAATAACATTCATCATAGAATCTTGGGTTCTTATAATCCAACCTCTCAAAGGAAAAAAATTAATCATGACATACACCCCTCTTATTAATGAATATAGCGACCTATGTTAGGTAATAAAGAAAAAGCCTGTCTTTAAATAAGACTTACATGAGTGCAAAGTAATGATTCCTTGAGAACTGACTTTGTAGAACTTTTTGTTTCTATTCTAATGCTTAAATAAATGGAGATGAGCAGAAACATATCATATTAATGCCCTCCTTCTAGCACCATAATGTGGATGCTAAATCTGCATTTTGGTTAAAATATGTGGACATCAAATCTGCTAATGGTTAAAACTTAACATAAAATCCTTATGCTAGTCATTTCAAACTCATTTAAATTCAACATCCCTATGAAATACTTGACTATGATAAAATATGCAAACTAAATAAAACAAAGATAATGAAATGCAAGCATATAAAAACATAATCAAAACTTTATTTCATAGTGGATTGGTGCTATTGCTGAAAATAGCCCTTTTCCCAATCCTTGATAGATAAGCTAGATGATGATGATAAGATGGGCAAAATCAGTTCTCAAATCAGGAGAGTGACTTTGCATAGGATTTGTGGATTTGTGGAGGATTTGATCAAGAATGAAGCCTCTCATTTATAGATTATTTTGATGAGAGCATGGCCAAATGGATGAATGTGGGACAAAGATTCGACCAATGAGATGACACTTCTCATCTTGCCATAGGTTGAGAGATGTGCAAGATTTGGGAAATGTACCAAAGAGAAGGAGATTTCAAATTTGAATTTGAGAGTAAATTCTAAGTTTGACTTGTGCAAGGGACATGTAAGAGACATGTAAGACCTCATAAATGCTTTGTTGGGTGTACATGTCCACTTGTTTTTGAATTCAAATTTGAAGGAATATTCCTCAAAGATGCCATGTTCATGGAAAATGTTGATTTTAATAAATCAATAAATTGATTTATTGGTGCAAGTGGGAATATCTAGAGGATGTGATGAGTGATTAGGTCAGGTTAATCAGGATTAGATTAACTTAATGATGATTAGGATGCTTTTGACCCCTTTGACTTGAATATTTGGATTTATTTAAATCAAAAAGGATAGAAGGTGATTTCAGATTTAATTAAATAAAAGGCTTGATTTATTTAATTAAAAGGAGGGTGATGTTAGGATCAAGTTGATTTATTTAATTTAAACTGATGACTTTAGGAGATTGATAAATAAACTTGATTTATTTGCTGAATGGATGAATATGACCTAATCAAATACATAATGCTAATTTTGCATGTCTACAAAATCCTAACACACATAAAGCATGATTAGTATTTTAAAACAAAACCAACAATCAACATCCCTATGAAATAACTCCACATGTTAATAATGTTGTGGACATCAAATCTACAAATGGTCAGAAATCTTAGCATAATAATATCATACTTTAGTAATTTCAAACACATTAAATTTAATATCCCTATGAAATACTTAACCATGTTAGAATATGCAAAACTAAATAGAATAAGAATAATTGATTGCAAGCATACACAAACATGATCAAAACTTTATTCCATATTGGATTGGTGCTATTGTTGAAAATAGCCCTTTCCCAATCCTTGATAGATAAGCTTAGATGATGATGATAAGATGGACAAGATTAGCTCTCCATTGAAGACGGTAACCTTGTATGAGATTGTGGAGTTGAAATGCTCAAATTGTGGAGTGGAAAAAATCAGTTCTCAGTTTAAGAGAATGACTTTGCATAAGGATTGTGAAGACCTTGCTTGAAGGATGAAGCCTCTCATTTATAGATTATCAAGTTGAAAGAATGCATATGAGAAAGCAATGTGGGATCAAAAACAAGCAAATGAGATGATGACACTTGTCATCATGGGAGTGGTTGATGCATGTGCAAGATTTGGGAAGAGTGCCCATGAGAGGGAGAATTCAAATTCAAATTTGAGAGTAAATGCTAAGTGGGGGACAAGAAAATGAGCAATAAATGCAATGTTGGATGGACAAATCAACTTGCCTTTGAATTCAAAATTGAGGGAATATTCCCCAGAAATGCCATGTTGATGGAAAATATTGGATTTAATAAATCAATAAATTGATTTATTTGTGCAAGTGGCTAAATCTAGAGAATGCAAGTGGGAAAGTTTAGCATTTAATCAGGATTAATTAGCTAGGATGATGATTAGGTTGTTTTGACCTTTTTGAGATAAATATTTGATTTATTTAAATCAGAAAGGATGGAAATGCATTATGATGGATGTTTGATTTATTTGATTAAAAAGGTTGATGATAATGTTTATTTGATTTTAAATAAATGACCTTAGCAAATGAGGTTATTTAATAAATGGATGAAGGTGAACCTGATTAACTGAATGAGTGGATGCATGTGAAGCCTAATTTACTTGATGAATGCATAATGCTAATTTTGCATGTCTACAAATGCAATCAAAGCAACAAAGATTTAGATAGATAAATTGAAAGCATATGATAAAACATAGAGCAAATTATATCTTATACTGGATTGGTGCTATTGTGGAAAATAGCCCTTTCCCAATTCTTGATAGATAAGCTAAATGATGAAATGCCTTGAAGATGGAGTGATGGTGGGAAAAATCAATTCTCCTGAAGAGAGTGACTTTACATGAATGATTATGGAGTTCTGGAGGATTTTTTGATGAATGAAGCTCTCTCTTTAAAGATTCTCGAGTTGAAAGAATGCTTATGAGAGAGCAATGTGGGATAAAGATTAGGCCAATGAGATGAGGACACTTGTCATCTTGTCATAGGTTGAGGAATGAGCACATTTTGGTCAATGTGCCAAAAAGGGGGAAATTTCAAATTTGAATTTGAGAGTAAATGCTAAGTTTGACCTTTGCAAAGGGACATGTAAGAGCTTATTAATTGTTTTGTTGGATGTACATGTCCACTTGTTTTTGAATTCAAATTTGAGGGAATATTCCTCAAAGATCCTATGTTGATGGAAAATGTTGATTTTATAAATGAGTTCAAATGATTTATTGGTGCAAGTGGGAAAAGATAGAGGATGTGATGGGTGGTTAGGTTAGGTTAATCCGGATTAGGTTAGCTTAATGATGATTATGATGTTTTGACCCTTTTGACTTGAATATTTGATTTATTTAAATAAAAAAGGAATGGAAAATGCATTTGGGTTTTAATTAAATAAATTTTGGTTTATTTAATTAAAAGGATGATGTTTGATTAATTTAAATGAATAACCTTAGGAATGAAATTAATGAGTTTACCTGATGAATGGATGAAGGTGAACTTGATTAATTTGATGAGTGGATGAATGTGAAACCTGGTTTACTTGATGAATGGACCTAATTGAATGCATAATGCTAATTTTGCATGTCTACATTTTTCCCCTCTTTGAAGCAATGTACTTGCTACATTGGTTCAAAGAATAAACTTGCCGTGATCAAAATTTAAAAAAAAAAATAATTTTTTTGGATGCCCCAGCAGAAAGAAGTACACTAGTACATTTCCCCCTCAAGAGATCGAACGAAAAGATTCCATTTGAGGGTCCATCTCAAAATAAAGAGGTTCAAACTAGATGGTTATGGATGATGATGCAAATGAGATGATTTTAAGATGCTTAGAATAACAAATCTATATTATCTTAAACAACTTAAATGATGATATGATGTCAGATGGATGAGGTTGATGATGTGATATGCCATGATTATGCAAATGTATGATTTTATGAGATGCTTAGACTAATAGATCTATATTATGATGAAGATATGCTATGATTATGCAAATGTGTGATTTATGCAAATGTGATGATTTATGAGATGCTTAGACTAACAGATCTATATTATGATGATGATTATGCATGTGATATGATATGCAGAATATTGATGGTTTGTGGATGCAGGATGGATGCACTGGTGATGATGGTTAACTATTCATGACGTGATGTTAGTGTGGAAAAGAAGAAAGTAGATGATGTGTACTTCTTTCTACTGGGGCATCCAAAAAATTAGAAAAAATTTAAATTTTTGATTGCGGCAAGTTTATTCTTTGAACCAACGCAGCAAGTACATTGCTTCAAAGAGGGGAAAAATGTAGACACGCAAAATTGACATCATGCATTTGATTAGGTCATATTCATCCATTCATTAAATAAATCAAGTTTATTTATCAATCTCCTAAAGTCATCAATTTAAATTAAATAAATCAACTTGATCCCAACATCACCCTCCTTGATTAAATAAATCAATCATTTATTTAATTAAGTCTAAAATCACCTTTCATCCCTTTTTGATTTAAATAAATCAAAATATTCAAGTCAAAGGGGTCAAAACATCTAATCATCATTAAGTTAATCTAACCCTGATTAACCTAATCTAATTATCCATCACAACCTCTAGCTTTTCCCACTTGCACAAATAAATCAATTTATTGATTTATTAAAATCCTTATTTTCTTTCAACTTGGCATAAAAAATAGAATATTCCCTCAAGTTTGAAAATGATGACAAGTTGACTTATCCCTTCCAACATTGCAATAAATTCTCTCTTTCATGTCCCCCTCTCAACCTTTAATTCACAAATTCAAATTTAAATCTCTCTCTCTTTGGCACATTGACCAAAATGTGCTCATTCCTCATCCTAACACAAGATGACAAGTGGTCTCATCTAATTGGCCAAATTTTTATCCCACATTGCTCTCTCATAAGCATTCTTCCAACTTAAGAATCTTTAAATAGAGGCTTCATCCTTCAACAAAATCATCCACAAAGCTCATGCAAAGTCACTCTCTTCATTTCAGAACTGATTTTGTCCATTGCATCATCATCATTGGCATTATCAAGGGTTGGGAAAGGGCTATTTTCCACAATAGCACCAATCCAATGGGTGATCCCATAATAATGGTTTACAATTTTTGGCCAAACTGGGCACTGAAATTATTATTTTTAACTAAATCTTTACATTCGGGCACCTATAGCGGCTAAACTGTGAGGAATTTAATGATGGTGCAAACTAGAGTCTCATCAAATTTTGTCTGTAGATTCTAAAAATATTTTTTTCAAAATTTTTGGAATCAATTTGCACTTCTTTTTCCATCTCCCAAGAAAATAGATTTTTTTTCAGAAAGCAACATTTTTAAAAAGTGATGCACACCGTATAATGCATAACTTTTTTTCTGTGAAGGATAAAATTCTAATTCTTTCAAATCTAGATTTGTAACTCTGATATCTATTGCTTCCACTTGGTTAGATAGTTTTTTATTGAATATTTTTTCCTTAATCAAGTTTCAAAGTCAAATGAATTACAATTCAGACACAGCGCGACTGTATAATGTGTAACTTTTTTTGTATATGTCAAAATTTTATTTTATTTTTTTTGTTGGATCAAGGACTTCAATATCTGGTGCACTCATATTTTTTAATTTTTTTTTATAATCTTCTATTTTTCCACATGTGAAGAACAAAGAAATTCATTTTCGATGAAAAACCTATTGATCTATTTAGGATCTAGGACAAATTGCTTACAGAATGTGTAACGTAAAAGATCACTTTATGCAATGCTTAAATGAATTCAAAACTTCATAAACGAAATATCGTAATGAAACTTTTAAAATAAACTTAACATAAGAACGTTGAAAGCTGAAAGAAAGAGAGAAGAAATAGAGAGACAAAACCATAATTGATAATGGAGTTCATCCGTAAGGACTACGTCTCTGGGTCCCTCTCCAACGGAGTGACCGATCCAATTAGCTTCAAGAAATCAGAATTACAATTGTGACAACATCATTCCCTTCAAGCACATCGACAGCATAACTTCGACATACAGGAACAATTACAATCTTCTCTTGAGCATAGTCTCTTCCTGCATCAATTGACTTCAACATCCCAACTCTCACCTAAACCCCTCCTTTTATACACAAGATATGCCTAATTAGGCCTAACCACTCAATTAAATGCATAACTCCCTTATGACCTCGTACAAGATCTCTGATATCTCCATTTTGGCTTCTGGTTCAGGTGGTTGAGGCATATCTTTGTTAGTTTTGGCTAAATATGCCTTTTGTTAGGCATTCAGCTAACAGTTCAATACAAAACGAACCGATGCCATTATCTTTTTAGACTGTTTCCGCGGCGCAGTGGTAAATAAAGGTTTTGTTGGCCCGGCCGGCGCGGGTTCAAACCGTCGGCCGTTTGGTTTTTGTTGTGCCCTCAGCACACATGCCCCGTTGGGAACGGGGACCCTCTTTTCTTTTTGCCTTGTCGGGTCTGTCGGGGCTGCCTCGTTTTGCGTGCCCCTCTTTTTTGACATTTTGCATGGTCGGTATTACTCTAAGAAGTTTCGTTCTGAGATCGACCATGGTTTCCCTTTTGTTTTTCCTGCCCTCCGGGGGCTTGTGCGTTCCTTGGGCCTTTCGGGCTCTAGGGCGGCCCTGGGCCCCTTCGGGCCCGGGCCTCCGGGGTTCCCCTTTCGGGTTTCCCTCTGCATTTGCCGCCTCGGCGGCGTTTCCGAGGCATCTTTCCGCCTTCCGGAACCCGCCCAGCCATTGGCCATTCGTGGCTATTCGGGGGTTTCCCGGCCGGCCCCCGCTCCTTCAGGACCCGGGAGCCGGAATTCCGCGCTCGGACTTTCGTCCCGTGATTGCCGTTCGCGACGGCCATCACCTGTCGGCCGCACGCCCTCCGGGCCCCGTGGTCCCTTTCGTTGCTGCCATTCAAACAAAGTGCAAAATCTAACGGCTGCGAACTCTTCACTACACTCCGCCATCTGGGGCCTGGCCGTTTCGTTGCCGCCACCGTCTGAAGTCACCAAAATTCAGTCGGCGACCGTTGTTCTGCTGCCTCCCGTGTTCTAGATCCCGAAGCCTCGTCCGCCGCCGCTGACTCAAAATTTAAATCTTACCAACTTCTGGCGCGATCGTACAAGCATTAATTGTGACCATTAATGACCGATGGGGTATATAAACCGAGGCCCACCACTGTCATTTTAACTTGCGAATTTTAGCGGATTGGAGCAGCGACCGAATTGGAGCCCACTACAAACTATACCATCGTGATCATCGACCCCAGCATCGTTCCGTCAACTCTGCCGGTGCATCCCATCATCGTCCCGCTTAGCGAGTTGGAGGTAGGACATCCTCGTTCGCTCTCCCGTTATATTCGATCATTTTGAGGATTTAAATGAATTGAGCAACCAAATTAAATTGCATAAAATGAACACTCTCTGCGTTGCGCCCCAAACCCATATCCTTAGATTTTTTGCGGCCCCATCGGAATCACCATTTTCGTCTCCCGGGACTTGTCTGTGTCGTGGGTGTTGTTCGCATAGGGCGAAGAACGCCGCCGGGCCCGAGACCCTCCGTCGCCGTCAAGATCCGAGCCATGAACCCCGCCGGTAGAGGTCAGGCCTTCCGGGCCCGGGCCTCTGGGTTTCCTGTCCCGGGATGCCGCCTTGAATTTTCCACCGTTTTAACATGAAGGTCTTCCGGCTATCCCCTGTTTCCGTGTCCCCGAACCCTTCGGGCCCGGCCATCCAGAGTTCCGTCCCCGAAACTCCATGACAGTTCCGCCATTGCTCACGGCGGAACCCTACCGGCTTCCCGACCTTCGGATTCCGGGATGTCCTTCGCCGCTGCTGTCGCCCTAGCTTTGTTGAGATCATGGCAGCATCCTCCACGGATCCTTCCGATCGCTGGGTTCCGGTCTCCCCGATGCCACCGCTGCTCAGATCATCGCAGAATCCTCGCGGTGGCCGTCATGCCCTGTCTTTCTGACCCCGGGCCCCGTGGTCCCTTTCGCCACCACCGTTTTGACCAGAGCAAACATCTTGCGGCGGTCGTCGGGGCGCGTCGGCCCGCCTTCCGGGTCTCGGTCCATCCTTTGTCGCCGCTGTCGCTCGTGCGTTCATGGGGTTCCCCGGCGGCCGTCCACCAACGGCGCCCCGTGTCTCGGACCCCGGTTGCCTCTTCGCCGTCACAGCCTATTCATTTGCGGCGGCCAGTGTCTCCCGTCTTTCCGATCTCCGGATCCCGGTTCCCCTGTCGCCGCCGCTGTGCAAATCATCGACAAGCAAGTGTTGCGGCCTGTCCCTCATGCCGTCCCGTCCTCCGGACCCTGGTCATCTCCTCGCCGCCGCCTTTCAGAATGATCTAACAAGCACGTGGCGGCTGTCAGCTCGCGTCCTCCCGGCCTCCGGGGCCCGGTGCTCTGAATGACGTGCGGTCTAAAACTGTTAAAGTAAACCTATTTTTGGCCGACCTTTGCCTTCCCGGGTTCCAGCCTCCAAACTTCCGCCACCAGACTTCCGCCTGACGTCCGCTGCCACCGGCTTCCTTTGCCGGACTGCCTTCCGGCTTGAAACCCCCGGAATTCCCCATATTGGTCCAAATCAAGTCCAATCGAGAATCTGACTTCGACACACATCTTAAATCAGGCCATTCTTCATCATGGGTCTCTTAGAACATTAAAATCTGACCAACGGGGGTATCCGGGAACTTTTGGGCGTGTTTTCCCTTCCTGGCAGCATTCCTGCCAGGGAAGTCCGGCCCTCCGGGCCCGGATTGCTCATTTGCCCTAAAGTGAAATCAATATCGTTAGAGAATTAAATTTATGATGCATTTGAATGGTTGGTTATATAATATGCTTGCAATACGGACTAACATTAACGTTTTCGGTGTTTTCTTGTGCTAACTTCGCCCTTTGCCTGCAGGATATATGGAATCCGCCGCAGGAACTTCAGGGGCCTCTACCAAAAAGGACAAGGGTAAGAAATCTGGAAGGGCTACCCATGGGAAAGACGACAAAGACCAAATGAAGTTCCAATTTCAGGGTGAACCACTCTAGTCAAAGGTTTCAACTAACTGGAAAGAGATCTTGGACACCAACATAGGCCAGGTGGACATAGATGAGTTCACCCAGAGGGTCAAGGTCGATCCCAAAACAAAGAATGCGCGATTGATATGCCAAAGTGGAATCACTAAAGCTGTCGGCTTCCCTCCATCTCTAATAGCACCTGAGCTGGTAATGGCTTGCCGAGAAGCCTATTAGACAGATACCCAGACAATCGTAGACAAAGAAGGGAATATCCTTGCCGACATGTCTCTGGAAGGAATTAGAAAAATATTCCACATTCCAACATTCCCACATATGCAAGTCCCCACTTTGGAGCAGTGTCAGGCGGCATGGGATGCCAATCCATTGAACATCAAGAAGTCAATCAACGTTTACTGGTTGAAGGAGAAGCGGGGCAGCACTGCAAAAGTTCCCCAAGAGCTGTTTCGCAGCAATTTTCAAGAAGACTATCACGACTTGGTGACTATGCTAAGCAGAGTCATGGGCCTCCCAGCAGCCGCCTACTTCCAGGAGTGGATGGCTTACTACATTGAGCAGATCATACGAGGAAATGAAGATGTGGAAACCAAGATCTCGTTTGACTGGGGGAGTATCATCAGCAACTGCTTCCACGAGCAGTTCGTGAATATCAAGAAAAGCAACAAGTTCTATATGACCTCGTACCTGGTGTACTCATTGGTAGATCAGAGGCAATATAGTGGGCTCTTCATGGTGCCGAATGGAGATCACAAACGAGGGCTTAAGCCTTTTGACCGGTAACCTCAGCTACAATACTGCTACTTCAAAAAGGAGTACCGCCGGATCAATGATGCCTTCATAGGCCATATTATCAGATTGACAGCCGGGGACTTCGAGTGAAGGGTATCTCACAGAGCCAGGGCACTCATGAAGGAGTATGCCTTTTTATACATTCAGTTCCCCAAGTTCACTTACATCCGTGCCCAAGGATTCACGGAACGGCCGAACAAGCTGCCAAGATACCCAAATGATAGGATTATTCTCCTGGAGCTTTCCCCGCAGCTCCAACATATTCAGGCAGTCTTCAGCCAGAAACACGTAGCAGGGATCCCCTATCCCATGATCCTCGGCCAGGGCCAGTATCGACTGCAAACATCTCAATGTGCCGGCAACTCAGAAAAGGAACTCAAGGAATACAACTTTGAATGGTACACGGCTCGCCCACAAATGGACCCCCACGGCCACGTTAGGAAGGCGTTGGGGCCGGCATACGCCCACCTATACCATGTTGAAAATTTTTGGGCAGATTGTAGAGATGATAAGGAGGTCCGCCAGAGACACTACATGCGAATGATAGTGCAATTTTTAAGGAGAGTGCAGCTGTTTCCGGTGCCAGACCAGCTTAAGGAAGATGAATCCACCCTGGTGCACCCGAGGTACCCTGCGGTTGCTGACCTGGCAATCCCCTCCATCGACTGGGATGAACAAGAGGTCGAGGACCCGGATACCATCACCCAGCCTATCATAGCTCGCACTAAGGAGTGGGTTGATGGACAGGTGGCACAACTGGAGCAACAGGGGGTGGCTCTAACATACGAGGCATTCAAAAGCGGGCCAAGCGCCACGGAGGACGTTGCCGCCTCCCCATCCGCTGGTGAGACTTCCAAGTCTCCCCCCATCACCAGGTCACGGAAGAGAAAAGAGGCAGAAACAACACAGTCCGGGGGCCCTGAAGAACAAGCAACAAAGGATACGGGAGGCTCATCTCCCAAGAAGCTCAAAAGGACATTAATCACAACGGAGGCGCAGCCTCCTTTGCTCCTTCCTCCCCCAGGTGTGCTGCCCCCCTCTCAGGCCGCAGCCGCCTCATCCCCACAAGCGGTGGACATTTCTGTCCACCTTGCCTCTTCGCCCCCGGCCGGGTCTATAGTCAATATTGACTCTTCCTTGAGCATGACCACTTCCCCTTCCTCTGCTGCTGCCATGTCACCCATCACCTCGCTACCTCTGGCAACAATACCATCGCCTGTTCCCCTTTCTAGCGTGCCCGAGGCTATTACACGGCACCTACAGAGTCTCCCTCCTGAGCTCTCGCGGCTTTTAATGGACCCTACTCTCCAAGCTGCCCTCGCCCAAGCCCTCGCAACAGCTCAGCCATCACAACAGCCGACAGGTCCGCCGGCCATGGAGGCCACCATGCAGATTTCCAAGGAGATGGAGGAGTTGGAGCAGGAGGCTTCAAAGCCTATGGAGGAGGAGGCCGATGACTATTACGAGCAACCCGAGCACGAGCATAGAACCGTTGACGAGGTTGCTTATGAGGAAGAAGAGATGGGCTCCTCCGAGGGCAGAGATGGAGAGGATGGCTCGGGTGCCGGGAAAATTATTCAGGTTTCTGATGAGGATGTTGGAAAAGGGGCGGAACTGTCGCCACGTGGTGAAGAGGGACAGCCACCAGAGGGGCAGCCTGAAAAGGATATCACTGAGGCAGAGACCCACATGGTAGGGAGCCCTGAGCCCAAGGCTGCTAAGAAGAGGAAATAAGAAGAGGCAACAAAAGAACAGGATCTCACTCAGATACTGACCACCAAGGCACCCGTCAAAAGCCTCGTGTTCTATCAAGACTCTGACGAAGAGAAGGATGCTGCCAGCGAAGAGGAAGAGCTTGAAAAGGAAAAGGAGGCAAAAGTCTTGCCCCTGACTGAGACAGGTGAAGGCAGCCATGGTACACACAAGGACCAATCCGCCATGCCCAACTGGCTAGAAAAGCAACTTGAAAAGACTACTCCTATCCTGAGCGATCCGAGGTCAAGATTGGAGGCCATCTTGGCTCGATCTCTAGCCACAATGAAGAAGGAGAAGAAGCCCAAGGTCCGTTCCAGGATAACCATGGATGCTTCTGGCTCCCAGACTGCACAAGTAGCAACGCCAACTGTTGGCCAGACCGGAGTAAGCTACAATATCTCCACGATCGACCTAGGAACAGCCACCAGAGAACAGAAGGTCGGACATCTGGAGGAGTCAGTGGCTATGGTGGTGCATCTAATTAAGCAGGATAAGACCACCAAAGATGAGCTAAAGGCGCAGGTTGCTGCCCTAACCAACTACATCCAGCAGTGGTCTTCAATAGACGACCTCCCCACTACCTCGACAGCCACGCCACAACTACTCTCCAAGGAGCAGATAGATAAGCTGGAGAGGAGGAAAAACTTAGAGAAGACCACAGAGGACTGGTTCCAGCAGGTTGCGAAGGTCGGAAACGTAGGGATTGGCTTGGCTGTACAGATAGCCAACAGGTTCCTAGACTTGATTCAGTCCTTGGAGGGCACGAGGAAGCTCTGTACCAACTTCCCTGCGATCTACGACTCTACCTTCCCGAAGGTTGAGGCCATTCTTCAAATGCCAGAAAGCACGTGGGAGGAAAAGCTAGAACTGAGGAAGGAAGATCACTGGTTGGTGGACATATGGTGCAGGGACCTCATCAATCGAAGGGAGAGGATGGAGTAGACCCAGAGCAGGGTGGATCCAGATATTGCATGGATCAAGGAGATCTGAGCAGAATGCGCCGAGTATCTCAAGATGATAACAGGCCATGATATGCCCACAGTGTAATTAGATGCGGAAAAGGTCAGGTCGTATTTTGAGGAAAGGATGAAGGACGGGACAGCTGAAGATATCACAACGGACTTCCTGAGTTTCGCTGCCCGTGCCTTCGATAGATCAGAGCTTTTCAGAGATCAGGGCTCAAAATATGATGAGGACTGGAAGCGGCTAGAAGAGAATGCCAAATAATGGAGCTACCAGGCGTTGAAATGCGAGATCCTCGAGATCGATAAGCTCCAGGCCATAATCCTCAAGCATATTGAACACGCAGCCTCTGAGGAGCAACCCGACAGCCTGGCCAAGGAAGAAGACTTCCCAGAAGAGTAGCTACAGCCAAAGAAACAGCAATTAGCTACAGGATGAAAATGCAAATAGTGTCATCCACTAGATGACAAATAGGGAAAAGACAAAAGATGTTTTTTAATTGTAAATCTATTTGGGGGTAGGTGAAACCCTAATTTGTAATGAATCGTGGCCACACAATGGAAATGAATCTTGGCCATTCATTTGGTTTTTTGGAAACTATAAATAGAGCACTCCCCTCATTTGCAAAAGTGAGAGTTGAGTTGTTGTAAAGGCATGCTGCTGAAATTTATGAGAAATAGCATTGACTTGGTGCATTTCCTTGTTTTTTCTCATGTCTATTGATTCACTTATCCAATATTAGATGTTAGCTTAGATCTCTTTGCTGTTTAGTTAGCTGTTCATATTATTTGGATAATTTTAGGAATGTTGTTGGCTGTTCATGAAAATTCCTGCTTTGTTGATGATCCCTTAGTCCATACTTTTTGCTATTTGCTGAAGGTAGATAGCTTTGCAAAGTTAGCTTAGACCTGATTTAAGCTACCTCAAACACTTATATTTAGTTCATGCATGTATGTGGTGGATGAAGGATAAAAATCTGTAGCCCTTAGAAGATTGCACGATTCCCATGATACTGTGAAATCCCTGGTTAAGTGGGATATTGTTTTGAAGGAATTGTCCATTGCAAGGACTCTATTAGCACTGTTCGCAGCAAGCTTTAGGCTTAGGAACTTTTCTTCCCCTTCGCTCTTTTTTCACTTTCTTTAGAAATTGAACAACACCAAGGTTCATTGCACTTTATAAAGCCAAATCTAACGATTAGATGGAGTTTGAGACTGCTGTTTGAACCTACAGCCAAGACATAACTGCTTTCATGCTAAAAACTCTTTTTTCGAAGATCCAACTTCATGCTTTGTGCCCATACTTTGTGTTTCTGTAAGGCCACCTTGTGATTCCAGCAAATCACATCAAACTACTGAGGTATCTTAGCATTGTCATGACCTGACACCCGAGAGACCTTGGGATAGTGTTCTGCAACTCGATTGTGGGAGATTGTCTTTCAAGAGAGGTAGTGCACTTACGTACTGCCTGTGTTGAGAAGTGCATAAAAACACCATCAACAGAACTGGTGCTAGAAGGAGGGCCTCGAAGAACTAGCGCTAGAAGGAGGGCCACGATCGGAATACTAAGCTACGGGATTAAGCAAAGCTGGATCAGATCGGATCATTCTCCCTAGAAAGGTTTCAAAGGATTCTACGATCAACACTAAACAAGGGAGAATTTGAAGAATTGCAGCCTCCCACGAGGGCAAAATGAGCACAAGGAAGCAGCTTCGTCTCTTCCTCTCTTCCATCCGCCTCCATTTCACCTCCGCCTTCACTTGGCTAGCCTTCATCTTCCACCCAATCATCTCGAATAGCATTTGCACATCTTCCTTCCGGTAGCCAGGGGTTCGCTCCTCTTCCGGCCCTTTCAACCCAAAGCACAGTCCAGGCAGCCATAGCTTAAGGGCAGCCTCAAATTGTGGTTGTATTGCCAATACAGCCCTCTCCAACAGCAAGTGCCACCTCCGCCTCCCCTCATGGCTTGGCTTGCGCATAACCCTTCATCGATACACTTTGCTATTTACAATGATATGCCCAAGAATTTGGAGGGTTTTTGTTCAAAATTCCATCCACGTGATGTGCAAAGAATAGCCGAAGAGCATATCAAAATATTCGAAATGATGATTACCGAAATGCAGGTGGGTCACGAGGACGTGGCATGTCACCTCTTTCCGCATTCGTTGGGAGAAGAGGCCTTCTACTGGTACATCAATCTGCTGCAGGGATTGATCACCTCGTGGACCTTGATGAAGAATGCCTTCCTGCAGAAGTACAAGATTCCTGTCAACCCCGCTGACCTTTATCATCAGTTCATGTCCATCAGAAGGGAGGTCAACAAACCCATTGGCTCCTTCAATGATCACTTCCATCGAGCTCACATGAGGCTTCAGGATCCGTACCTCCATAATGACGTGGCTGCTTTGCCGGTCTACTATGTAGCCCTGGATAACCTCATAACGGCATTGGTAAAAAGGATGCGCCCGCCGCTTGCCACCTTACTGAATGCCTATGCGGAAGCTGTCATTGCAAGTGCGGATTTGGGACAAAATATATCCGGCCCTCTGCCCTCTTTGGGGCCCGTCGCCCACCCAATGCAAATTCAGGGGCTCAATCAGGCATTTTCTCACCAAACTCCTCTCATGAACCAGGTGCCACAATTGTCTATGGTGCCGCATCCGGGGTAGCCGTTGAATTATGCGCCTCCCGCAACATCTTACTTGCAGCCCCAGCAGCAGTACAGCTATTCTCAAATAGCTCCACAACAGCAAGCATATTCCCAACAGCCCCAAGCACCGTTGCACTTATCAGGACTGGATTTTCCTCCGGCTTATCAAAATTAGCCGGCGGCCCCACCCGTGTTTCTCCAAAATTTGGCCCTGTCGCCTGGAGGTGCAGCCGAGAAGGACAAGCTAGAGGAGCTAACCGAAATGATTAAGAAGATGTCCACAGAGATGACGCATCTGAAGAACCAGAATAATCAGCTGCAGGCCTCCCAACACAACTTCCAGGCCAATCTCAATAGGGACAGTCGGGAGTCTCGAGACAATAGAGACAACAGAGATAACCGGGAAGCAGGCACCTCCTCGAGGCAGAATTATGAGAGGGGGCATAATTCCAATCAAAACACAGAAAGAAGACCTTCTCAGAGACAAAACTGCACATGGAACACGAGGCCCAACAATGGCGGTGTCCCCACGCCATTCGATCAACCAGCAGGTAATGACCGAACATCCAGCGGTGTATATCTGGCTGAGGCGGCTTTGTCCAGATGGTGCTGACTTCACAAAATCAGTAGGCATTCTGAGCTGGACTGCCCTGAGTTCCAGACAGCTACTGAAATCTTCCAAGTAGAAGTACAAAACGCCGTCAATAATGCCAACTGCAGGGACATCATCCCATCGGAGCCCTACGATTCCTCATGTTTGGTGGTCAATCAGGCGCCGTTTCTGCAGGGAGACTGCAACGAGCCCGAAGCCGAGCCCGCCCCCATCGAGGATGAGAAAGCGCAAGAGGTAAGCAACGAATCAACTCTAGCTCAGCTTTTTGATTC
Source organism: Sequoia sempervirens (assembly GCA_007258455.2). Classification (NCBI taxonomy): domain Eukaryota; kingdom Viridiplantae; phylum Streptophyta; class Pinopsida; order Cupressales; family Cupressaceae; genus Sequoia; species Sequoia sempervirens. The sequence goes on from VDFB02073226.1 coordinate 201,279, forward strand.
GATAGATAACAGTCCGATGGATGAAGAAGAGTCATTTGTCGATGAGGTCCACATGTTCCATCAACGGTCAAGTCCCTATTTCCTTAGGAATAGACAAGCTGGCGGACCCTTCACCACTTCTACTCCACCAAACAACTTCACCACCCCGCCTGATCCAAATGCCAGCAATAACCTAGGGCTCCCTCATATACCCGCCCAATATCTCAGCAAGAACCAATCCCAAAACTAACCGCAAGGTCAACCTTAGAGCCAAACCCAAAATCCGCCTGGGAAAACTAAGAGTCAAACCCCTAGTTCTCCCATAGGCCAAGCTTTTAGCTCTGAAATCGAGCAGATGGGTGAATATGTGGTGGAAGAGTTCAAGAAGGTCAAAATTAGTTTGTCGGCCTTTGAATTGCTCAAGGTTCCTGCCATGAGGCACGCCTTTTTCAGGGTTTTAAATGGGACTCCCTCATCTAGCATGACACAAGAGACCCCGGTCAAGAGGGTAACCTTTGAGGAGCCTAGGAAAGAACAAGAGATACAGGACAACACCGGAAGGAGTCATATGCCCATGAATCAATCAGCTGACAGATACATTGAAAAGGAGCCAGAGAGGGCTGGTAGACAGCCTCCCAAGGACCAGCAATTTAAAAAAACCAAGCATACAGGCAGTGACAGGAACAAAGGCCAAATAGCTCAAATGGACACACCCGTCGGTATCCTCCAAGGGAGATCAGAAACTCCCCCATTCCTGACTACTATTAGGGTCTTTGGCAAGAATTTGCACAACTGCCTGCTCGATTCAGGCGCGTCTGCCAACGTTATGCCCTTGGCCGTGTGCAAGGCTCTTGGCATCACCCCACGCCTTCAAAGAGAAAGGTCACCCAACTCGACAAAATAGAGATTAATATTGTGGGCGAAATAAACCGCATCCCCATGCAAATCACTGCGGACCCCTGGATACAATAGGTTGTGGACATCCAAGTGGCAGACATACCTGATGCCTATGGAATCATTCTGGGGAGAGAGTTCACCAAGGCGCTGAACGGATACACCGCCACCGACTTGTCTCACATGTGGCTACCGTGGAAGGGGCTGCCAAATCAGATTCGTATTGACCGTGAACCCCAGATGAAATATATGATCACGGAATACAATAATCTCAGCGAGGTCATGTTCACTGAGATCGACTTAGGGAATTACGGCCCTTTTGCTTACCAAAATGAGCCTGAGCTTCAGGAAGAATAGATAGATGAGGTATTGCTAGTATTATGCAGTCCCTCGATAGGTTCTGAACAAATGCCCCCGGACGAAGAAGTGTTGGCGGAAGCTGATGATGAGCCGGATAAAGATGACGACTAGGGATTGCTCGATGGCTTCCAGGAGTTTATGGAAAAATGCGCAAGAGATCAGCTCAGCCTAGGAGCTAGAATGAATTTCTAAGACCTATTATTGTCGAATTGGTGTAGGGTCCACAACGCTGCTCACTCTGAGTTCGATTGTTGCTTATGCCGAGCAGTAGTGGAGCATGTTAAGAAAGTCGCTACTCCTCCGACGGAAACACCAAAATAGGCATCGCCCGGATCACCTACCGATCGTTGCCTCGACCCGGAAAGCCTTCCTAAGGTCACTAGGCCCGCTGCCCAGCCAAAAGAGAACGAAGACTCAATCAAACCCGAGGATAAGGAATCCTCTGAGTGCTAGATGCTCCGGTTTGATGGATCAAAATCAAGACAAGGAGCTGGAGCGGGGATCGAACTCATCAGTCCGATGGGTAAGACATTTCTTGCTACCCATCGATTATAGTTTTATTGCACCAATAACGTGGTAGAATATGAGGCCTTGGTCCTTGGCCTTCTTATGGCCTTGAGAAAAAATGTGAGAGTACTGCAAGTCTTTGGGGATTCTGCACTTGTGGTTAAGCAGGTCAGGAGATTGTACTCCTGCCATGATCGAAGACTCACCAATTACAGAAACAAGGTGTGGGATCTCTTAGAGGGCCTAGATGCGGTCAACATACAATTGATCCCTTGTGCTTAGAATCACACAGCTGATGCCTTAGCCCAAGCAACCAGCACGTTACAGCCCCTCTCTTTGTCAGGGCTCAAGAAGTTCACGGTTGAGCTGACATCTACGCCATCGGTCTCGAATAATGTCACCCACCTGCAAGTCTTTAATGATGATAAGCATATACTCCAATTCATCACAAGCTCCGACGTCTTTGCTGCCCAAATAATTGATGAAGCTGATCCACAGGAGGCTGAATTAGACATAGAAGGGGTTATCAATCTGAAAACCAACACGATCCCCAGAGGCATGGTTCAGCTGGAGCGTGTATTCGGCCTGGATCAGATTAGGGATCAGGATCGGCAAACAAAAAAGGAGGCTATAAGCAGCTAGTGCAATGTTCACAACTTGGGAACAATCGAGGATGCCAAGAATGTTTTTATTGGAAAGGTATGCACGCCCGAAGAGAAGAGGGGAATCACGGATGCTTTGTGCAGATATCCTGATGTGGTGGCATGGAGTTACGAAGACTTGAAAACATATGACACCTTTGTCATCACGCATACCATCCCTCTAAAGACTGAGGTGAGGCCATTCCATTAGCGGCAGCGCCCTATTAATGCCCTGCTAGAACCTATTGTTTACAAGGAGGTGCAGAAATTACTTTCAGCAAGGATCATCTTTCCCGTTAGGCATTCCATGTGGGTGGCTAACATGGTCCCAGTCAGGAAAAAGAATGGAGAGATCAGATTGTGTGTAGATTTCCGCAATCTCAACCGCGCCTCAGAAAAGGACAACTATCCAGTACCTTCGCTAGATGAAGTGCTATAAATTGTCAACGGCTCCCAGATGATGTCATTCCTCGACGGATACTATGGGTATAATCAAGTAATGGTACAATACGAGGATCGCCATAAGACTGCATTCACCACTAAGTGGGGGACATTTGCGTACAGAAGAATGTCGTTTGGGCTCATCAACGCCGGCACCACTTTCCAACGTGCCATGGATATCGCTTTCAAGGACCTGATCGGCAAATGTATAATCATCTATATGGATGATCTGACCGTATTCTCCAAGAAGCGAGGTGATCACGTCTCTGACCTATGCAAAGTATTTCAGAGATGCCAGGAATTCGGGGTTTCTCTCAACCCCAAGAAGTGCATTTTTGGAGTGACCGAAGGCAGACTACTCGGACACATCATCTCAGAGCAAGGAATTTCCATTGATCTTGAACGCATTGAGTCACTACTCAAGATTCAGCCCCCGGGTAGCAAGAAGGAATTAAAGTATTTCTTCAGAAAGATTAATTTCGTCCAGAAATTCATTACCGGCTTCGCGGAAATAGTCAAACCCCTCAATGCCATGCTCAAGCAGGATGCCAAAGTTGAATGGACACCAGAGACCAAACGATCCTTTGAGGAGATCAAACGAGCCATTGCTGAGGCGACTGTGTTGGTCAGTCCAGATTATCTGAAGCTGTTCTATATCTATTCATTTGCTTCAGAGCATTCTTGTGCCAGTATGTTGACCCAAAATGATGACGAAGGAAATGAGCATCCGATCACCTTCATGAGTGCACCCCTCAAAGATGCTGAATTGCGTTACCACAACATAGAAAAGCAGGCGTACGCTCTCATTAGGGGAGTAAAGAAATTTAGACATTACATTCTACGCAACAAGGTGTTCGCAATTGTCCCTGACCCAGCAGTCGAAACGCTTCTCATGCAAAATGAGTTGGGCGAACGGAGGGCCAAGTGGGTCACCCTGCTCCAAGAATATGATATGGAGATCCAACCAATGAAATTAGTAAGAGGGCAAGCACTTACCTATACAATGGCCAAAACAGTAACAGAGGTCAGACCTGAATTCACGGTGCAGCAATATCAGCTTGAGGATGTCTCCCCAGGGGAGTGGTATCAAGACGTCGTTTATTTTCTGCTTAATCATAAGTGTCTGTCGCATTTGCAAGGAGTTCAGAAGAGGGCCCTTAGATTGCAAAGCAATGGTTATATGTTACGAGGGTCCATTCTCTATAAGAAGAATCATGAGGGCATTTATTTAAGATTCCTCGACAAGGAGGAAGCAGAACATGTTTTGAGGGAGTTTCATGATAAGTTTGGTATAGGCCATGGCTCGGGTTCTTCTACGGCCCATCAGATATTAAGGGCAGGGTACTACTGGCCAACTGTCTTCAAAGATGCCCATGGCCATGTCTGTTCATGCCATACGTGCTAGACCGCTGCCACCAAGGAGAGGAATGCTGCTGTCCCACTGCAGCCCGTGTTGGAGGTAAGGCCTTTTGCACTGTGGGGTCTCGACTTCATCGGTCCGATAAGCCCCCCATCATCTGCGGGACACAGGTACATTCTAACCGCTACTGATTATTGTACTACATGGATGGAAGCAATAGTTTGTAAGCATTGTACAACTGAAGTAGTTACTAATTTCTTAGAAAGTTTCATTCTAAATCGCTTTGGTTGTCTGTATGCTCTAGTATGTGACAATGGACCTACCTTCGCTTCTTTAAAATCTGCTAGCTGGGCGTTTGACTATGGGATTGCCCTCAAATTTTCATCCAATTACTACCCTCAGGGCAATGGCCTTACCGAGTCCACAAACAAGAATTTGATTACCGTGATCAAAAGGCTGCTAGACAGGAATCCCAAGGACTGGCATACCCAGCTCCATTTCGCCCTTTAGGTTGATCGCACCTACCATAAGGCTGCCCTTGGTGATTCCCCGTTCCACCTTGTCTATGGTCTCGAGCCAATATTCCCCATCCACCTGAAAATTCTGACTCTTCAATTCATCAACGACTTTTATGAAGGAGGAGATCGTAGGGAGGCTCATTTAGCTGAACTTTTACATTTAGAGGAAGTCCGAGACCGCGCAATAGAAAATTTCACCAAGCATCAGGGTGTAGTGAAGAGATGGTTCGACCGCCGAGCCAAAATCAAGGCCTTTAGGATTGTAGATTTGGTCCTATATTGGGACAAGGCCCACGAAAAGAAAGGGGGACACAATAAATTTGACAAGCTCTGGCTTGGCCCCTTTCAGATAGCTGAGATTTTGGGAGATAATGCCTTCCGCTTGAAAAACTTAACCGGTGAAAACGTCTCGTTGCCAGTCAACGGGCAGCACCTTAAGCATGACTTCCAAGCTTGAGCTCCTTTGAGCTCTTCACTGTAAATACCTATGCATAGGTTGGAATAGTTGCTTTCTTGCTTGTTGTGTTTTTCTCGCGTCGTTGTTTGCTTTCTCCCTCCCGGCAGTTTTGTTTGGAGAGAGGTTTCCCGCTCCTTTGTGGTGGCCATGCTTGCCTAACAAGCGGTTCACTCTGCTGTCCGTTCTTCATGTTCTCTGGCTAAACATTCACTCTAGACTATTGGTCTTTGCAGAGCTGTCTGTGAATGATTTCTCTGTCTGAATTCTGCTCAGAACTTGACCCTTCGCTGGATCTTCTTACCCACATCTCGAATCTTGCACGAATTACATAATAATAAATTCTGAAGGACCGTGCTATGGTTGTCATGACACCCAAGTAAGTGAAAAATCTTAAGTCTACTCCAGTGACCACTACAGTCTCAAACCCATTGTAGGCTTCACTGCTTACCCGGTCGAGCTAAACGGTAAAAGAGAAATGAAATATCAAAGCAAAAAAGAAGGGAAAAGAAACTCTGAACAAAGAAAATAAACGACCGTATGGGTGTTTGGATAACTCTACCGGGGCTATGGATGCCCAGCCGGCAGTAGAGCAATATCCATGAGATTGTAGCGACAACTCTACCAGGGCTATGGATGTCTGACTGGCAGCGGGGCAATGTCCAGGTTACTTTTGGTGTTAGGCAACTTATGTAGCTCACTTGGTTCGAGTAATAACCTTGGTTACTATCCCTAGGAAAGGAATGAACTCACTCCACACACACTTTCGAGATGTCATGTAAGCTGACCCAATTAAGGATCTCGCTCTCCCGGATTTATCCTTGGAAGCCGTTTCTGGTCTGCGAAACCAGAGATTCTGGGTCCTGAATGAATATTTATCCCCAGAACGCTCCGAAGCGTTCTCCAGCGGAGTCACCATTTGTTGTGCCCTCAGCACACACACCCCGTTGGGAACGGGGACCCTCTTTTCTTTTTGCCTTGTCAGGTCTATCGGGGCTGCCTCGTTTTGTGTGCCCCTCTTTTTTGACATTTTGCATGGTCGGTATTACTCTAAGAAGTTTTGTTCTGACATCGACCATGGTTTCCCTTTTGTTTTTCCTGTCCTCCGGGGACTTGTGCGTTCCTTGGGCCTTTCGGGCTCTAGGGCGGCCCTGGGCCCCTTCGGGCCCGGGCCTCCGGGGTTCCCCCTTCGGGTTTCCCTCCTGCATTTGCCGCCCCAGCGGCATTTCTGAGGCATCTTTCCGCCTTCTGGAACCTGCCCAGCTGTTGGCCGTTCGTGGCTATTCGGGGGTTTCCCGGCCGGCCCCTGCTCCTTCGGGACCCGGGAGCCGGAATTCCGCGCCCGGACTTCCGTCCCGTGATTACCGTCTGCGACGGCCATCACTCGTCGGTCGCCCGCCCTCCGAGCCCCGTGGTCCCTTTCACCGCCACCGTTCAAACAAAGTGCAAAATCTAACGACGGTGAACTCTTCACTGCACTCTGCCATCTGGGGCCCGGCTGTTCCATCGCCGCCACCGTCCGAAGTCACCAAAATTTAGTCAGCGGCCGTTGTTTCGCTGCCTCCCGCGTTCCGGATCCCGAAGCCTCGTCCACCGCCGCCGACTCAAAATTTGAATCTTACCAACTTCTGGCGTGATCGTACAAGCATTAATTGTGACCATTAATGACCGATGGGGTATATAAACCGAGGCCCGCCAATGTCATTTTAACTTGCGAATTTTAGCGGATTGGAGCAGCGACCGAATTGGAGCCCACTACAAACTGTACCATCGCGATCATCGACCCCAGCATCGTTCCGTCAACTCTGCCAGTGCATCCCATCATCGTCCCGCTTAGCGAGTTGGAGGTAGGCCATCCTCGTTCGCTCTCTCGTTATATTCGATCATTTTGAGGATTTAAATGAATTGAGCAACCAAATTAAATTGCATAAATTAAATTGAGCTCGGATCTTGATGGGTCAGGAGAGGTAGGCAGGAATAGAGGACTTAACTACCCCCAACATCGTCGACCTGCCCACCCCAATCGATTATTGTCTACGTATTAACAACTAAGCCTACCTGAACTGTTCTCATCCACGTCTCTACCAATCATTGTTCTTGTCATCTCCCTTCCACCTCTCATGTCCACTTGTACCTATCTGATTGGGAATTCCAAGCACTGAAATGGCTAGTAAACCCTAGCTCCACCCTAGTGAAATCATCTCAATGAATGGAAAAAAGGCTATAGGGAACATCTGGAATCTTCTGTCTCAAATCGTATCAAATCATTATTATTATTTCTCCCCCTACGGCCTACGATTCGAGTGAGGGAGCATGTATAGTTAGTTCGTCGATCCATTTATCTGGGCGGGAGGGACCCGCTAACACTTCCTCATTCCGGATCCCCGGGCCCTTGTCGGTTGTGAGAAAGGACTCCACCCGATAGATAGCTAGCTCCACCTGCTTCTGATGTCCACTCATATGAATAAATAGCTCCGATTCCCCACACCTTCGGGCGGGTTGAGGAATCCCACTTGATTGGCAGACTCCGACTCCCTTCTGGCGGATGAACCAGGGGGGGAATGACCTAGAAATGCCTAACTTGATCTGACCTGCTGTCGATCAATCACTCTTGATGGAGAAAATGAGGGTTCGGTCTGAAGTTAATCACCCAGCTTGGCAAAGCCATACAGATCGGGCTTTCTCGGGGTTGCTCGATCGAAGGCTTTATCGGTCGCCATAGAACTTTAGGGCTAGATAGGGGTGGCCTGTTGAGGGTGATAGCCAATGAAGCGGAACTCGGTCACCCGCCCTACTATTCTAAGCATGATCCCGATTCAGATCAACGGGCCTTAGAAAGTAGGGCGGGTGGGGGGGGTTGCCAGGGTTGGGTGGGACTAGAAGGTTCCCGGGCTGAGGAACGAGATCATTAGATAGAGGAGACGGAGTCGGGTTAGCCATAGAATTTTAGGGCAAGGCAGATCTGGAGGGATGAAACCCGCTCGACCCGATTCCGTTACTGAGCCGAGGGAAGGAGGACCGGCAATAAGGGCCCCCACCCTATATCTCCCCCCCACCCGGAAAGTAAGCGCCCCCCATGAACCCCGGCTATAATTCTCTTGGGGGCGGGTGGGAGCCCATAGAATTGTAGGGGGAAAGGGCCTAATTTGAGGCTAAGATTGACCTTAGAATAGTAGGGGCCCCACTACTATAATTAATCATAAATCTATACGTAACATGCCCAATTATAGTAGTGGGGGGCCCCTACTATTCTAAGGCGCAGGAGTGGGGAGTGGGCAATCTTTCGCATCTTTGTAGGGCCCCGTTTGAGAAGCGTGATAGGTGGGGTGGTTAAGCCGTAAAGAGCGCCAGGTAGGTTTGGTGCGCTTCCACCGCTTCCACCCAACACCGGGTAGGGGCTTGCCCGTCCCCCATCACTTTCCACCCACCATGAAGGCCCCCTTCTTTCATATTATTGGGCCCACCCAACCCGAACCCATAGAATTTTAGGGGCCCTCCCCGCTGGGTGGGTGGTTAAGGCTATTCCACAACAACAACAGAAGGACCGATATAAGGGGGGGCCAGAGGAACCGACGCCCCCCGAGGGTTTGCCCAACCTTCATCCAAGTGGGAGGCAAATGGGAGGGAGAGGTCGAACAACTGGGAACAAGTGTTTCCATTGCCAGGGATGAACAATTGGTCGAATGCATTTGATCGGATGCCTATGATGCTGGGGGACAGTGCCCGACGCAGGCCGTTGAAGGTTGCCTGGAGTGGTGACGGGGATGCCATTTCCAGTGCTGATACATCAGATGATTCAGAACCATTCGCGCTGATGCTGCTCGATGGCGGGCCCCAGCTGCTGCGATACCGGTTCCCCACCCGGAATAGGCTCTGCTCCCCCCGATGAACCCTGGTACCGAGCCTCCACTACTAATGAAACTCCTGCCTCTTCCACAATCTATCATTGCCGCTCGATCCGGAACTGGCATGGATGCGAGAACCAACAAGCTCTTGCCCCTACAGGGCACCCTGGTTCCCAAGGGAGCACCACTATATGTAACAACTCCATCCATGTTCCAGGGGTGTGGATCGAGCAGATCCAGTTAGAACTCCGAAAACAAACTCTTGGCACAGGTGTAGATGGGGCTCATCAGTCCCGAGCTATTGTTCAGTCTCTCCCTACCAGGTCTGGATTGGAATCACATCCGATCTGGAGGAAGGCTAGGGTGGGGTATGTATGGTGGCCCATATGCACCCCTACCCGGATGAATTAGAGTAAACTGATTGCAAGGGCAGTGGTAACGAGTCGACAGGGAATCTGAATCCCTGCTCTTGTGCGCCCACCACTCGATCCTGGGACGGATACTGGTCCCTATTACCATCCATTGATCACAGATACTGATACAATAGCTTGAGAAGATATGGTGATTCGAGTAAGGCCGGGTAGGCCCCTAAGGGGTAAGGAACACGAATGAATAACTACTGCCCGTCTCTGTCCGGATGTGTTTGGGACCGGGCCTTCCGGGCCTGCTGGGGGAGGAGTTCAGAGCTAACTAGGGATGAGAGAGGGGATCAGACATGGGTTCTAGGGCAGCACTGGGAGGAGACCCTAACTCTTTCCCCTGCCACTTATGAATAGATCTAGATATAGATATAGAGGGGGTCGACATCATCATGATTCTACATCATGTTATATATGTGATACGACTGATGGCCTATCTATATCTATGCTGGAGCCAGAACAACTAATCTACTGAAGCGGGGGGGCTCCCACCCGCGCCCAAGCCCCATTATAGCCTGACCTCAGTTGCTGACTCAACGGATAGGTTTACTCACCCTGTATCCCTATAACTCACATAGGTAGGTTGTTGCCCTCGGGTTTGAAGTCGTCTAGGATATATAACTGGCACTTGACTGCAAGACCCTACCATCCAAGGCGAACCCCACTATCCACCGGCGCACCGTCTCGGGCTTCGCCCACCGTGAACCCTAACTTCTAACCGTGGGGGTGGGAGGATATAGAGATGTAGTGGACCCCACCAGAGCTTCGCTCACCGACCATATGTGTCTTACCACGACCATACTTGCCCAGGGGTGGGTGGCAACCCCTTTTGTCCCCCCACCGCCCCTTGGTCTACCACCCCCCCGAAACCCACATAGAATTGTAGGGGCCTCCCACCCGCCTGCTCCATAGAATAGTAGGGCCGACCATGCCCTAAGGTGAATGGGTCGGTGGGGTCAGGACCGACCATACTCGCATATAATTTGGAATAAGCTGACCCCATAGAATAGTAGGGCTAGTTACAAACGTTTCTATGAAATCATTTATGCGCTCGCAACCAATAGTAGGGGCCCTACTCTCTACTATATATAGCACTACTCGATAAAGGTGGGGCTTGACTGGGATTTCTTCTATACGTGATATGGATGCATCGATATTACGTCCATAGAGATAGAGGGTTCGAACTAAGATTCCCCTTGTCGGGTGGTGCATAGGGCCCCTACTATTCTATGGTAGTCGATAGATTATTGTAGGGCCTGGCGTACTCTATATCCTCCTACCCCCCCGGGGGGCCCACCCTGCTTCCCAATCGGTTAGCCTCCCACCCACCCCTATAGTTGGGTGGGGAACTATTGCTGGTCAAGGGCAAGAAATCGACCTGGGAGATAGCATTGATTACGCTCAACCTGCTGTTCTCAGGGATAAGAAATTCATTCCGGCTGGTTGCACCTCATTTGCAAGTTCCTTAGGTACATGGGCTTCTTCGGGAGCATAGCATCATTGGAGAGAGGGCTTGAGAGCGAAGCTCCAGGCGCCCTATGAACGAACCCCTATGAATCATTGGTGGGTGCCTGTTGTCGAACCCCCTACTCTAGATAGGGCAAGGAGTCTTGTAACAACATTCTCGTATTCTGAGCATTCCTCCATCTACACTAGTCGAGGGAGCACAACATTCTTGATTCGCATTCCTCTCTCTAGCATTCTTCCCTACAGGCCGAGCTCGCAGCCCTTTTGTTTCTTTAATCGCTTGCTTCAAGGCCCATTAGAATAGTAGGGCAACCGCAGAAGAGTATTCATTTTATTCGTCTGGCCAGTAGCAGGAAGTACTCATCGGTCACGATGGTGGGCATCAGTAGAGAGGGGGGTGAGGGTGGATGGGATGGGCTTGCATTGGATGGAATTCGTTTGGGGTGGGAGGAGATAGATGGGCGGAATGACTGGGATGGGATAAGGCCACTAATGAATAAGTGAATGTTCCTTCCACCAATGCTGCTGTAGCCGAGGCTCCTATACAAAAAGAGGTAGTGCCCTTCAATCCGGTGGTCTGGAATCTCTACATTGATAAGTGGTGGGTACCAAGAAGATGGAATAACCGAGAAAGCCCGGAGCCGAACCTGCTTGTGTCCTATCCTCCATCACTGCTGTTCCAACTGTAACGAACGGGTCACCCTACCATACTCTATTCAACGTGCCTAAGCCTCGCCCGCGCGTCTGGAATGGATGAAAGAAAGGGCCTCATGCCCTTAGAATAGTAGGGGCGGGTGGGTGGGAAACTATAGTTGCTCCACCCATAATTAATGAGTTGATCAATCTCCTTCGTCATCAGCGGGGCGCTAAAAGGAAGAATCTCCATTTCATCCATAATGCACACTTCTCGGCGGATTCAACGTCTCGTGTCCCGTAGGGATGGGTGGGAGGAAACAATCCTAGATATTTCTTTTCTACTCATTACAACCGCGATCTATCATTCATCTTGATTTTATAATCATTGCAATTCTGGGTTATATCTATTGCCGGGTAGGGATGTAGTATATTGTTTGGAACGGACATTAAAATATTGCCAATTATTTACCAGGGAGGGTTATATCTATTGCTGGGCATAGAGATGTGGCAATAACATGCCCACTTTGCAAAATTTGCAAGAACAAGAACAATGGATAATAAGTTGCATCTATAACATGGGTAGCAGGATTCATCTCAAGTGACTGAACGGAGAGAAAGGGATCCCTCCTCGGTACGGATAGTCTGTACAACAGATTAGCAATCCACCGCCCATAGAATTGTAGGGGCCCCTCTTCTCCATAGTCTTTTAATTGGAATGTCAGATCATGAATATGTAGTACAAATTTTGGGACGTGTAAGATATGGGGATGAGATATTTTGAAAGGTCAGATTACAATTCTTGAACGTGGAAACCAAGGATGGAACGAAGGATGAAGGAAGCAACCAATACTCATCTTACCTACCCAACCTTACCTACCTTAACACCACCTACACTTACACCTACACTTGCACCTACACTTACAAAAAATACACTTGCAAGGGCAGTGGTAACGAGTCGACAGGGAATCTGAATCCCTGCTCTTGTGCGCCCACCACCCGATCTTGGGATGGATACTGATCGCTATTACCATCCATTGATCACGGATACTGATACAGCAGCTTGAGAAGATATGGTGATTCGAGTAAGGCCGGGTAGGCCCCTAAGGGGTAAGGAACATGAATGAATAACTACTGCCCGTCTCTGTCCGGATGTGTCTGGGACCAGGCCTTCCGGGCCTGCTGGGGGAGGAGTTCAGAGCTAACTAGGGATGAGAGAGGGGATCAGACATGGGTTCTAGGGCAGCACTGGGAGGAGACCCTAACTCCTTCCCCTACCACTTATGAATAGATCTAGATATAGATATAGAGGGGGTCGACATCATCATGATTCTACATCGTGTTATATATGTGATACGACTGATGGCCTATCTATATCTATGCTGGAGCCGGAACAACTAATCTACTGAAGCGGGGGGGCTCCCACCTGCCCCCAAGCCCCATTATAGCCCGGCATCAGTTGTTGACTCAACAGATAGGTTTACTCACCCTATATCCATATAACTCACGTAGGTAGGTTGCTGCCCTCGGGTTTGAAGTCATCTAGGATATATAACTGGTACTCGACTGTAAGACCCCACCATCCAAGGCAGACCCCACTATCCGCTGGCGCACCATCTCAGGCTTCACCTAACGTGAACCCTAGCTTCTAACCGGGGGGTGGGAGGATATAGAGATGTAGCGGACCCCATCAGAGCTTTGCTCACTGACCATATGTGTCTTACCCACCAACCATACTCGCCTAGGGGTGGGTGGCAACCCCTTTTGTCCCCCCACCCGCCCCTTGGCCTCCCACCCCCCCGAAACCCACATAAAATTGTAGGGGCCTCCCACCCACCCACTCCATAGAATAGTAGGGCCGACCATGCCCTAAGGCGAATGGGTCGGTGGGGTCAGGACTGACCATACTCGCATATAATTTGGAATAAGCTGACCCCATAGAATAGTAGGGCTAGTTACATACGTTTCTATGAAATCATTTATGTGCTCGCAACCAATAGTAGGGGCCCTACTCTCTACTATATATATCCCTACTCGATAAAGGTGGGGCTTGAATGGGATTTCTTCTATACGTGATATGGATGCATCGATATTACGTCCATAGAGATAGAGGGTTCGAACTAAGATTCCCCTTGCCGGGTGGTGCATAGGGCCCCTACTATTCTATGGTAGTCAGTAGATTATTGTAGGGCCTGGCGTACTCTATATCCTCCCACCCCCCCGGGGGGCCCACCCTGCTTCCCAATCGGCTAGCCTCCCACCCACCCCTATAGTTGGGTGGGGAACTATTGCTGGTCGAGGGTGAGAAATTGACCTGGGAGATAGCATTGATTACGCTCAACCTGCTGTTCTCGGGGATAAGAAATTCATTCCGGCTGGTTGTACCTCATTTGCAAGTTCCTTAGGTACATGGGATTTTTCGGGAGCATAGCATCATTGGAGAGAGGGCTTGAGAGCGAAGCTCCGGGCGCCCTACGGACGAACCCCTATCAATCATTGGCGGGTGCCTGTTGTCGAACCCCCTACTCTAGATAGGGCAAGGAGTCTTGTAACAGCATTCTCATATTCTGAGCATTCCTCCATCTACAGTAGTCGAGGGAGCGCAGCATTCTTGATTCGCATTCCTCTCTCTAGCATTCTGCCCTATGGGCCGAGCTTGCATCCCTTTTGTTTCTTTAATTGCTTGCTTCAAGGCCCATTAGAATAGTAGGGCAACCGCAGAAGAGTATTCCTTTTATTCGTCCGGCCAGTAGCAGGAAGTACTCATCGGTTGCGATGGTGGGCATCAGTAGAGAGGGGGGTGAGGGCGGGTGGCATGGGCTTGCATTGGATGGAATTCATTTGGGGTGGGAGGAGATAGATGGGCAGAATGACTGGGATGGGATAAGGCCACTAATGAATAAGTGAATGTTCCTTCGACCAATGCTGCTGTAGCCGAGGCTCCTATACAAAAAGAGGTAGTGCCCTTCAATCCGGCAGTCTGGAATCTCTACATTGATAAGTGGTGGGTACCAAGAAGATGGAATAACTGAGAAAGCCCGGAGCCAAACCTGCTTGTGTCCTATCCTCCATCACTGTTGTTCCAGCTGTAACGAACGGGTCACCCTACCATACTCTATTCATGATGATGTCGTATCATGTATATAACACGATGTAGAATCATGATGATGTCGACCCCCTCTATATCTATATCTAGATCTATTCATAAATGGTAGGGGAAGGAGTTAGGGTCTCCTCCCAGTGCTGCCCTAGAACCCATGTCTGATCCCCTCTCTCATCCCTAGTTAGCTCCGAACTCCTCCCCCAGCAGGCCCGGAAGGCCCGGTCCTAGACAGATCCGGACAGAGATGGGAAGTAGTTATTCATTCGTGTTCCTTACCCCTTAGGGGCCTACCCGGCCTTACTCGAATCACCATATCTTCTCAAGATGCTGTATCAGTATCCGTGATCAATGGATGGTAATAGCGATCAGTATCCGTCCCAGGATCGGGTGGTGGGCGCACAAGAGCATGGATTCAAATTCCCTGTCGACTCGTTACCATTGCCCTTGCAATCAGTTTACTCTGATTCATCCAAGCAGGGGCACATATGGGCCACCATACATACCCCATCCTAGCCTTCCTCCAGATCGGATGTGATTCCAATCTGGACCTGGTAGGGAGAGACTGAACAATAGCCCGGGACTGATGAGCCCCATCTACACCTGTGCCAAGAGTTTGTTTTCAGAGTTCTAACTGGATATGCTCGATCCACACCCCGGAACGTGGATGGAGCTGTTACATATAGTGGTTCTCCCTTGGGAACTGGGGCGCCCTGTAGGGGCAAGAGCTTGTTGGTTCTCGCATCCATGCCAGTTCCGGATCGAGCGGCAATGATAGATCGTGGAAGAGGCAGGAGTTTCATTAGTAGCGGAGGCTCGGTACCAGGGTTCATCGGGGGGAGCAGAGCCTATTCCGGGTGGGGAACCGGTATCGCAGCAGCTGGGGCCCGCCATCGAGCAGCATCGACGCGAATGGTTCTGAATCATCCGATGTATCAGCACTGGAACCGGCATCCCCGTCACCACTCCAGGCAACCTTCAACGGCCTACGCCGGGCACTATCCCCCAGCGTCATAGGCATCCGATCAAATGCATTCGACCAATCGTTCATCCCCGGTAATGGAAACACTTGTTCCCAGTTGTTCGACCTCTCCCTCCCATCCGCCTCCCACTTGGATGAAGGTTGGGAAAACCCACGGGGGGCGTCGGTTCCTCGGGCCCCCCTTATATCGGTTCCTTCTGTTGTTGTTGTGGAATAGCCTTAACCACCCACCCAGCGGGGAGGGCCCCTAAAATTCTATGGGTTCAGGTTGGGTGGGCCCAATAATATGAAAGAAGGGGGCCTTCATGGTGGGTGGAAAGTGACGGGGGACGGGCAAGCCCCTACCCGGTGTTGGGTGGAAGCGGTGGAAGCGCACCAAACCTACCTGGCACTCTTTACGGCTTAACCACCCCACCTATCATGCTTCTCAAACGGGGCCCTACAAAGATGTGAAAGATTGCCCACTCCCCACTCCTGCGCCTTAGAATAGTAGGGGCCCCCCACTACTATAATTGGGCATGTTACGTATAGATTTCTGATTAATTATAGTAGTGGGGCCCCTACTATTCTAAGGTCAATCTTAGCCTCAAATTAGGCCCTTTCCCCCCTACAATTCTATGGGCTCCCACCCACCCCCAAGAGAATTATAGCCCGGGGTTCATGGGGGGCGCTTACTTTCCGGGTGGGGGGGAGATATAGGGTGGGGGCCCTTATTGCCGGTCCTCCTTCCCTCGGCTCAGTAACGGAATCGGGTCGAGCGGGTTTCATCCCTCCAGATCCGCCTTGCCCTAAAATTCTATGGCTAACCCGACTCCGTCTCCTCTATCTAATGATCTCGTTCCTCAGCCCGGGAACCTTCTAGTCCCACCCAACCCTGGCAACCCCCCCCCACCCGCCCTACTATTCTAAGGCCCGTTGATCTGAATCGGGATCATGCTTAGAATAGTAGGGCGGGTGACCGAGTTCCGCTTCATTGGCTATCACCCTCAACAGGCCACCCCTATCTAGCCCTAAAATTCTATGGCGACCGATAAAGCCTTCGACCGAGCAACCCCGAGAAAGCCCGATCTGTATGGCTTTGCCAAGCCGAGTGATTAACTTCCGACCGAACCCTCATTTTCTCCATCAAGAGTGATTGATCGACAGCAGGTCGGATCAAGTTAGGCATTTCTAGGTCATTCCCCCCCCTGGTTCATCCGCCAGAAGGGAGTCGGAGTCTGCCGATCAAGTGGGATTCCTCAACCCGCCCGAAGGTGTGGGGAATCGGAGCTATTTATTCATATGAGTGGACATCAGAAGCAGGTGGAGCTAGCTATCTATCGGGTGGAGTCCTTTCTCGCAACCGACAAGGGCCCGGGGATCCGGAATGAGGAAGTGTTAGCGGGTCCCTCCCGCCCAGATAAATGGATCGACGAACTAACTATACATGCTCCCTCACTCGAATCGTAGGCCGTAGGGGGAGAAATAATAATAATGATTCGATACGATTTGAGACAGAAGATTCCAGATGTTCCCTATAGCCTTTTTTCCATTCATTGAGATGATTTCACTAGGGTGGAGCTAGGGTTTACTAGCCATTTCAGTGCTTGGAATTCCCAATCAGATAGGTACAAGTGGACATGAGAGGTGGAAGGGAGATGACAAGAACAATGATTGGTAGAGACATGGATGAGAACAGTTCGGGTAGGCTTAGTTGTTAATACGTAGACAATAATCGATTGGGGTGGGCAGGTCGACGATGTTGGGGGTAGTTAAGTCCTCTATTCCTGCCTACCTCTCCTGACCCGGTTGGTTTTATTCTCTCTCGGGCTCTCGTGCTCTTTAAGGCGAGTTTCGACCTCCTGGGCTATCTTAATCCAATCAATCGAACCGGTCGAGTGACTGAATAAAGAGCATTTCCAAGAAACCTGGTCCAAACAAGTTCCTCAACATTTGGAGACATCCCGAATAGGGCCAGGTGTTGGCCGCTAGGTCCACTACTCTATATATGTATCGAGCCACATGAAAGCTCTTTCCCTTTTTCACTACGAAGTACCAGCCACCCCTGCATGGGAACTATAATCCCCACCACAAACCCCACCGTAAGGCCAATATGGTCGGCGCCGAAGGCACGCCTGCTAGGATAAGCCTACCATAGAAAACTTTTAGGGGCCCGGGCCCCGCCCCCTGGCGAATAGTAGGACGGCTGGTAGTCGGGCCCTTCGTGCATGCAGGACCGACCCCCCGTATATTCTAAGGGGCCCGGTAGATTATATTCGTGGGAGGATAGCCGGGATAGGCCTTGGGTGGGAGGCTATAGTTGGAGATAGAGTGGGTCTGATTCTCATAGACATAATTATGGATAACTCATGGCATCTTAATACACGGTGGAAAGATGTGCTTCCCAAGCAAGATACATAGGGGTGGGTAAGGAATCCGATTCGTAATGGGATGGGTGGGAACTGGCACGCTTTTGATCAACACCTGAGAAAGGCCCTAGGGATTACGCGGCAGGCATGATTATACCACGGCACTGGGAGATGGGCCCTTTATCTATCTACGGAGGGATGAGATAGATGCGTTGAGCTCATAGCGGACCCATCCCTTTCTCTGTCCCATGTTGTCTCTGGTGGCTATCCCCATCTACATCCGGATATACATGGGTGTTACAAATATGTATACATCCGAATCTACACCAACCAATGGAGTTAGAACTCCCTACTGATGGCAGCCCCTAGAGACAGCAACCATGAAGGCCTTATTTCCCTGAGAAGGTTGGTGAGCTCGGTTCATGATTAATTCCCCTTATTTCCTATCTTCCTTCGGCTCTTCTCGGAGAGGGCTTTTGGTTGGCATCATATCACATACGCCCTTAGAATAGTAGGGGCCCTAAAATTCTATGGGCGCCCTAAAATTCTATGGCTCAATAAATGAATAGAAGGGCTCAGTGGAGACTTAACCCCCCTGGGGCTGCAGGGTGGGAGGTCGGGGCCCTATTGCCACCCACCCACCCCCGGTGTGGAGGGAATTATAGTTCGGTGGGCCCTACTATTCTAAGGATCAATGCTTTAGAAGCAATGCTTGGTCAAGTGGACAGCTATCACTCACTTGATAGATTAATTCCTTAATCTGTATGGGAGATACCCATCACTGGTGGACCTTGCTCCTTTTCCCTTCCCCCATCCCTTCCGGACTTAATAAAGAAAGGCGGCCCATGCTTCCCAGCAGGGTGGGAAAAGTTATAGCTTATAGCATCTCGGTAGGGCCCCCCCTCTATGCCACATCTCTATGCCTGGCAATAGATATAACCCTCCCTAGTAAATAATTGGCAATATTTTAATGTCCGTTCCAAACAATATACTACATCCCTACCCGGCAATAGATATAACCTGAAATTGCAATGATTATAAAATCAAGATGAATGATAGATCGCAGTTGCAATGAGTAGAAAAGAAATATCTAGGATTGTTTCCTCCCACCCATCCCTACGGGACACGAGACGTTGAATCCGCCGAGAAGTGTGCATTATGGATGAAATGGAGATTCTTCCTTTTAGCGCCCCGCTGATGACGAAGGAGATTGATCAACTCATTAATTATGGGTGGAGCAACTATAGTTTCCCACCCACCCGCCCCTACTATTCTAAGGGCATGAGGCCCTTTCTTTCATCCATTCCAGACGCGCGGGCGAGGCTTAGGCACGTTGAATAGAGTATGGTAGGGTGACCCGTTCGTTACAGCTGGAACAACAATGATGGAGGATAGGACACAAGCAGGTTTAGCTCCGGGCTTTCTCGGTTATTCCATCTTCTTGGTACCCACCACTTATCAATGTAGAGATTCCAGACCGCCGGATTGAAGGGCACTACCTCTTTTTGTATAGGAGCCATGGCTACAGTAGCATTGGTCGAAGGAACATTCACTTATTCATTAGTGGCCTTATCCCATCCCAGTCATTCCGCCCATCTATCTCCTCCCACCCCAAATGAATTCCATCCAATGCAAGCCCATCCCACCCGCCCTCACCCCCCTCTCTACTGATGCCCACCGTCGCGACCGATGAGTACTTCCTGCTATTGGCCGGACGAATAAAACGAATACTCTTCTGCGGTTGCCCTACTATTCTAATGGGCCTTGAAGCAAGCGATTAAAGAAACAAAAGGGTTGCGAGCTTGGCCCGTAGGGCAGAATGCTAGAGAGAGGAATGTGAATCAAGAATGCTGCGCTCCCTCGACTACTGTAGATGGAGGAATGCTTGGAATATGAGAATGCTGTTAGAAGACTCCTTGCCCTATCTAGAGTAGGGGGTTCGACAACAGGCATCCGCCAATGATTGATAGGGGTTCGTCCGTAGGGTGCCCGGAGCTTCGCTCTCAAGCCCTCTCTCCAACGATGCTATGCTCCCGAAGAAGCCCACGTACCTAAGGAACTTGCAAATGAGGTGCAACCAGCTGGAATGAATTTCTTATCCCTGAGAACAGCAGGTTGAGTGCAATCAAGGGTCTGAATCAAATCAAGTCATATTCCCGGATTAGGTTATTTTTGATCCGTTAAATGAATTCACCATAAAAAAATGAATGGTGGAGATACTAACTTTTATTATATTCAAACAATATGGATATTGACAATATGCATGGTGGAGATACTCATTTTTATTATATTCAAACACCATGCATATTGTCAACCCCAAAATGTTGGGAAGATTTGTTGGATTGGCACTACATTAAGATGAAAAATTATTAGAAATATCAAGCCATTATTCATTAAAAATAAAATAATAACAACTTTGTTTTAGTTTTTTATTTCATCGATTCGATTCGTTCTCGATGGAACAACTCTAATCTTTTTCATTTCTTCCATACCCGTTGAAAATGATTCTTTATGCGCTTCTCTATATAAGATCGCACAGCAGTAAAATACATGAAATGAACATATAATAAGAGAAATAAAAACGGATAATAAGAAAACAACCATGACACAAAACGTGTATAATAAAAAAATCTTATATGATTGAAACCTATTGATAAATTTATTGGACCTAGACGTAGACGCATTATATCTCCCCCCTTTTTAATAAATTTAAAGCACGTTTAAAATGAGAAATTTTTGCCTGAACAGTTTCCGTAGGTTGAGCTCCTAATTCGAGAAAATGAACAATATCACTATAAATTAAACTAGTTTGATTCTTATTCATTGGATCATAAAAACCCAATTTCTGAAGAGCTCTTCCTTCCCTTCGAGACTTAACGTCAATTGCAACAATTCGATAGGTAGCTCATTGGGATAGATAGACAAGATACCCCCTTCTATCCCCCCTGGAAAACGTATATGAAGGTTTATCCTCATACGGCTCGAGTAATAATTGAATTGTTTAAATAGGATCTCCCTATCTATAGAACAGATAGATAATATT
Source organism: Sequoia sempervirens (assembly GCA_007258455.2). NCBI lineage: Eukaryota > Viridiplantae > Streptophyta > Pinopsida > Cupressales > Cupressaceae > Sequoia > Sequoia sempervirens. The sequence goes on from VDFB02073226.1 coordinate 222,270, forward strand.
AGATATCTTAGCCCTTTTACTTATTAAGGAGAATAACAGATAGAATTTGTACTCTTAGCTCAAGTATGCTTGAGTTATCTTAAAAAATAAGAAGATATTGTTAAAAGAGTAGAACATTTCCACTTTTTGAGCCGTCTTTCATCTATTTTCTCTCTCCATTTTATGTGAAATAATATCTCAATCCATTATATGGATCAAATCGTTTGATCGAAAATAGAATTTTCTTGTTCTGAGATCTATTTTTCTGAATCATTAGGTCCGAGCTGTACTCTGGTGGTTCCCGTCCTTACGGAATGATAGCAACATACATTTCGCTATTTTCCACGTTGAGCAATAGGAATGTTTGATCCTTATAGAATTGGATCAAGTTTTCTCGAAATCTTTCCGAGTTATTCTAGTTCGCTATTCTTTTTTTTTTTTTTAAGCTCAATGTATTTTTACAAAATGGTTATAGCTCGTTGATTTAATTTACATTAACCCTGGATTCTGCCCCTAATTGAAAAATAAATTGATTGGTCAAGCTCCATTATTAAACATATCTTTTTAAGGAGATAAATGTTGAGCTAAGAGCATCTTCGAGTCAAAATGGCGGATGTCATAATCCACAGAACTAATCATGTCGTTCAAGTCGCACGTTGCTTTCTACCACATCGTTTTAGACGAATTTTTATCATAAGATAGATCTCTTTATCTGATCCAAAATGGATATGTAATTATGAATAGTCATTAACTCAATTTCTACAATACATTTTTAGAATTATTTGTTCTAGTTAGCTAGGTATTCAACGCTTCTTTAGCTGCGTACATTACTTCGACAGTAATGGTTTCAATCCCCTTTTGTCGTGCAAATTTATCAGTATTTCTTTCTACCTTTTCTCTGGCAAAACGAGGAATTTTACTTAATTCTAGTTGACTTTCAGGATTCCAAACTAGGTCTATATCCGTAGACAATGATTTGGATATTATTTCTTTAGTATCATGACCACCAAAAATATCTAGAAGATGGTCCTCCATACCCAGAGCAAATGAGTTATAAATTAGATCAGCTATTTGATTAGTACCTTCGTAACCTAGAAAGGGTCGGTATCCCAAGGGAAAATTTTGTATATGAACTGGTGCAGAAATAACTCCACAAGGAATATCAAGACGTTTACCAATATGACGTTCCATTTGAGTACCAAATATTGCAGATGGTTCCATGTGAGCGATCATATCTCCTACCTCAGCATGATCATCTGTGATAAGTATTTCATCGCAGAAACCTTGGATTTGCTCTTTGAACCATTCCGCATCGTGTTTACAATAAGTACCTGCACAACTCACACGAATCCCCATCTCTCGAACAAGTATTTTAGTTATTGAAGCAGCATGAGTTGTATCACCAAAAACGACTGTTTCTTTGCCCGTTAAATTCTGACAATCAATAGATCTTGAAAACCAAGCAGCTTGGGAAACAAATCGAGTTTGTCCGTCGATATAAGGTTCATAATCCACTCTTTTACCCGATAAACTAAGAGCCAAGGTATTCACATTTTTTTGAATCTGGCGGATCCACTCCGCCATATCTACAGCTCCCATGGGGGCTGTAGATATGTAAGACATCCCATATTCTTTATTTAAATACATCGCTGTCATTAAACCCACTTCACGATAAGGAATTAAATTGAACCAAGCTTTTGGTAAATTTTGAAGATCTTCTACAGATCCTCCTTCAGGAATTATTTGATTAATTTCGATGTCCAGATCTCGTAATAAACGTCTTAACTCACGACAATCGTGTTGATTATGAAAACCCAATGTAAAAATTCCAATTATATTGACAGAAGGCGCATCGGTTAGAAATTGATCCCATTTTTCTTGTCTATGACATCTATCTAAATAATATCGAACAACCTGTTCTAAAGTTCTATCCGCTGCCTGAATTTCATTTACTTGATAATGATCAACATCTGCAAAAATGACGTCGGAATCAGAAATTATGGATGCTCTATTCACAAAGTTCTGCAAATCTTCTTGCAAAATACTAGAGGTACATGTAGGTGTCAATATGATAAGATCAGGATGTTCCTCCTTATCTTTCCGGAGAATATTATCCACAACTCTTTCTTGAGATCCACGTGCTAGTACGTGACGATCTACTATGCTAGCAGTTGCAGCAGTAAAATCTCTTTCGCGTTCTAACATAGAACGCATTACATTAAAATAATCATCTCCTAGAGGAGCGTGCATAATGGCATGCACATTTTTGAAAGAACTAGCTACTCGTAGGGTTCCAATATGAGCAAGACCAGCATACATCCAATAGGCTAATTTCATAAATTAGACTTTATCTCTATCTTAATTTGATCTGTATTCCCATCCTACACCACAAAAATATCCCTTTCTCTATTTAGATTAGCTTCGTCTCCTCTAGGACCTTGCTTTCTCCAGGCCCTAGTCTAGGGAGGCTAGCCCTTATCCCTCTTAGCCCCTAGGACCTAGGTGGGGTGAGAGGCTAGTGGGTCTAGAAAGATAAGCCAGGTTCTCCTCCAACTACATCTCCCACCCTGCATTCGAACGGCAGATTCCGAACTATAGTTTCCCACCCAACCGACTATTCCACCCACCCTGGCCACCCTGCAGAAGAATTATTCTAGCCCCCTACCCCCTACTGTTTGAAAGGTAAGGGCCCCCTACAATTCTATGGACGGCGAACTATAGTTTCCCACCCAACCAAATCTATAGCCTCCCACCCCCCCCAGGGGGGCATAGTTGAGGAGGGCTAGCAACTAGAATTAGAAGGGGCCACCCACAATTAATCTACTCCCGTGCAGAGGGGCCCACAGAAGCTGATTAATGAACAACTATGGGTGGGAGGGCCCCCCCACCCACCCTCTATAGTTTCGAATGGGTCGGTCCCGAAGGGCTGGTAGTTCCAACCCCACACACATGAACGGATTAATGAACTGATGCCCATACCCTAAGACAGCCTTCGGCGCCGGCCATATTGGAACTATAATGGGGGGGTGGGGTTGGACCGACCCATTCGCCAAGGGGTGGGTGGGTGGCAACCCCTTTTGTCCCCCCACCCGCCCCTTGGCCTCCCACCCCCCCCAGATTCCCTCCCTCCAATTAATCTACTTAATGCCATAAACCGAACTAAGATTCCCTCCCGATGGAACTATAGCTTCCCGCCCACCCATAGTTCCCCCCCAACTATTGCCTCCCACAACAATTAATCCTAAGTAGAAGGTTGGTGGGTTGGATGGATGGTTTTCGGGAAGAGCCCGGGCGGGCAGCCTACTATTCTAAGGGGGTGGGTGGGAGGAGATAGTTGGGTGGGTGGGAGGAGGAGGTAGAGGCGGGCGGCGAGATGAACGCATCGACTCGACTGGTGTGGTGAGAGAGATAAAATCCGCAGAGAGAAGAAGGAGAAGAGATCGATCAAGCTTCGATCAAGCGGTGATGGCAAAGATCCGAGAGGGAAGAGCAAACTCCAATCTTTTAACCCCCCACCCATCCCAACCAATTGAATGCCCGGGGGTTGGGGAGGACGGCTACTGTTGGGGGCCGGGGGTTCGCGAACCTTCATCCTCCTAAGTTCCCACCCTCCCCCCTATAGTTCCCCCGGATAGATGGGGCCTCCCACCCAACATAGTTCTCCTCCCACCCACCCCGAGAGGCATATGGTTCTATGGAGAGGGTGGCTATAGTTGCTCTCAAAGTTCGGGTGGATGATAGTTGGGGCTTCTCCACTAATGATTGATCGAAATCCATCTTTCGATCTGCCAAAGGGAGATGACGTCAACCCGGCTCCAGTGAAGTGGGTCTCGACTCGATCGGAGAGGTGAGAAAGGGATCGGTAGCAGCTAAGCGGAGGGAGGTAGACGGCCTGGAAGAACTGGGTGGGGATGGATTATGGCGAAGTGGCGGGGCTTCTTTTCATTTGATTGGATCGGAACTAAGAGAGAGAAGATCTCCTCCTGCCTTGACCCTAGCCCAGAGATTCAAGTGTTGTTCGCTCTCCCTCACTCCCGAGGCTGGACATGAAATACAGTAGTTGACTCAACCCCTACATTTCAATCCCGAGACTGGAACAGGGATGACTCGATCTCCCAACTATCTCGAGAAGGGGCGGGCGAGTAAAGACCATGGGTTCGGGCTCGATGAGGGAAGCAGAGGAAGGTTGGGTGGGAATAAGAAGCGCCTCTGCAGGGCGGGCCCCTCCTATCGTGCTTATAACTAGGTAAGGTAATATCCTTGTCTCTGAGCGCCCCGGTGGATCATTGGAGGATTCGGAGCTCCCCGTATCATAACAAACATCTTCCTCCGGGGAGACACTCTTCTTCACGAAGTAAAGATGAGGGATCAATCGATAATGAGACGCCTATTGTTTTTTTAGGCAAGCCAGCGTCTAGCCGACTCGCTGCTGAAGTACCTGGCCCGCTTCCTTTCGCTCTCGGCTGTGCTTGTTTCACTATTGCCCTGGCCCGCAACAACTATGGAAAGGGGGGGGGGCGCTTGGGGGCAACTATATTGAAGGGTGGGAGGAATAATCTGCCCATCCCCGGGGGCCCCCCACCCAACCCCGTGTGTGGGGCTGGGTGGGTGGTTTAGTTGAGTTGGGTGGGTGGGAGGGAGGAGAGGGAGATGGGATGAATTCACGGGATTGATTGGCCTTCTTCAATAATTATTGTCATCGTTATATACGTCGTATTAACAACTGTTCAATAGTGATACGCGGGATGCGGGATTGATTGATCCATCCATTAACCGGACATGGAATCGATCTTCTCAGCTGGGAGCCTTTCTTTCTATCATCGGCGAATGAACCATCAATCGAATTTCATTAATGAACCGGGCCCCGGGATGGCCTGCCTGCTAATCCCGTGTCCCTAGCTACCCCACTTCTCACTCCCCTACCCAAAGCTGCTCCTCCCATTCCAACCCCCATAGATATATAGGGCATTCACCGAGATTCACCATATCCATTGGTGTTGATGCATCGATCATCCCGAGAACAGAAGGCATAGGAGGACTTCTCACTTCGCGACTCCTGAATCTAGTAGCCCAGATCACGAGCAAAGCAAAACACTTTCTATTCGGTTCGCAGGGCCAACCAAGATTCTCCCACCCACCCCTGCATGCAGGGGGCATTGATTAAGGTAGGGAAGCAGGGTAGGGAAGCTGTAATATGAGGCGGGTAGATATATTCATTCCTTTCTCTCTCTGATGGGGTGGGATCATGTGATGGGCCCCGCATGTTGGAAGGAGAAGATTATCCCACATACCTGAGCTTTCTCGCCATAGAATAGTAGGGGCCCCCCCACCCGAGCCCTACTCTATAATGGGGGGTTGGGAAGCAAGCATAGGGCGGGCTACTGAAACCATGGGGACGAACTGGGGCTGGGGGTGGAATCATTAATCGGCCTACCCGGCTCATCCCTGCTCCTCTATCATTGGAAGCTATTATGTCAGTAAAGTGCCCTACCTATATCCCAACGCGCCCGGGGTGGGAGGGCTATAGGGACTCTTGTTCAATCGGAATCATACTCATCACTAGCTCACTAGAGGCACTTCCCTAATACTTCCTGGTCCTACCCATACCCCCGGACCCCAATCCTCCAACTAGATGAGCTATAGATCTCCTTGTTCGTTAACTAGCTCGTGCAGAGAAAAGACTGCCTGGATTCACCTTAGAGTGCTTATTCTCTATTTAGCAGGATCATGCTCCTTGCCCCCTACCTATATAGCTGGGGTAGGGCGGGTGAACTAGTGTTCGTGGGTGAATCAGTGGGGGATCTCCCGGGTGAACTCTCTTTAGTGTCTAGTTTGCAGAACTATAGAAATAACGGTCTCCTTTCTACCTAATCTATAGCGAGTAGGATATCGGCACGAGCGGGTCGTGGGATCCTCGAGTGGGATCTACCCGACGAATGTGTAGCCCTCCCTGTGCCATATGGTGGAATCATTGATCAAGGCAGAACGTCTAACTATGTGGGGAAAGCCGAGGCAGGCCCCTATGGATAGTAGGGCCCCCCCACTATTTTCCTCCAGGGGTAATGTAATGTTCCCGGGGTGGGTGGGAGGTCTAAAAGTACGGTCCCTTCTTTCGCATCTTTTCCGGCTTCTCCCCTAAGGCGGGTAGTACGATTCCTTTGCTGGTCGAGTCCCCCTACCCATATAGCCGAGCGAGTCCCCCAGGGTGGGAGGGAGGAGATAGTGGCCGAGCCCTATATATAAAGAACTCTTCCGGCTTCTCTTCTTTCTCTCCCCCGCTCCTATCCATTTTTCTGTTTGTGCTTGCCTTGCCCATTAGTTATATATGCCCATTAGTTCTCTATATATAGTAGGGCTGGGCCCCCTACCTATATCCGGCCTCTCCATGGATAGGGCAACTCTAAGTTATTGAACTATTATCGGTTGGGCCGTTAGAAGAGAAGGTAGCCCAGGTATGGAGATAGGGCCTTCCCTTCTGGGTTTGTTGTTGTTAGAGCCGGGTATAGAAAAGTAGGGGCTCGTGAACCAACCAACAGGTAGGGCTGCAGAGATATGGATAGGGCAAAGCCCCCCACCTCATTTCATAATTGATGGTGGCATCACTCGGAGGAGAAGCAATCCCAAGGCCCCTATCTATATATTTGTGACCCTCCCTATCTATACCGGGGTGGGAGGGAGATTTAGCGCTCTCGGCCATCTCTCTGAAGGCTGCTTTGCCCTATCCATATCTCTACGGACGGATATTTCTATTCCAACGACCCCTCTCGAGGATATGGAGGTAGGGCACCCCTACCCCTACCCCCTACCTATATAGCTCAGCTTAGCTCAGCTCAATTAATCGAAGAGTGAAGAAAGATTCTTCTATACGTAACATGAATGCCCTACTCTCTACCCTATTGTCCCCCCCACCCTGCAGGGAGGGAATTAACGTTCCTATCTCCTCCCACCCACGCAACAACTATAATCTACAATATTGAAGGGGGGTGGGGGGGGCCTCCCACCCACCCAACTATAGCCGTACTATAGTTCCCCCCCACCCGGGACTAGAAGTGCCCCAGTTGGCCCTACAATTTTCTAGGACGTATAGAATCTGGGTCTGCCATCTTGAGACTATAGAATGGGAGGGGCCTCGACATCCAATGGTTGTTGAGACATCATCTTCATCATGCTATCGAGGAAAGGGGGGAAGGGCAACTATTGCCTCTAAGCAGGGTGGGGGGGCCCCTACTATTCTATGGTCTATTCTAAGTAGCTCAAATTAGGTAGGCCCGCCCCCCCCGCTTCAGTAGATTAGTAGCCGTTGAGGTAGATTAGAACCATATTAGCAGCCGGGGGTGGGATGGGCCCCTAAAATTCTATGGCCCTACTATTTTAAGGGGGTAGATGTCGTTGGTTGGGGTGGGGGGATCCCTCTTAATGAACCATTACAGGGGTAGGGGTCTGATGGTCTGCTTCGTTCATAGCTAGTAGTAGAGCTAGAAGTAAGCTTGTCGCGGTCATTTGCCTCCACGGTAAAGCTAATGAAGAGAGGGATGAGAAGCAATAAGCCACTGATCTCCGCCATGAAGCCTGTTAGGATGGGATGAATGAAAGGAAGGGGGACAAGGGACCAACTAGATGTATTAACTTCTTGATCACATAACCCTAGAATCATTGTCTTTGGACCCATGCAACTATAGAATAGAAGGCGGGATGAAGAATTCAAGCTTTAGGCGAGGGGTATCGGAATTCATTCTATACGGATTGATTAATGATCAAGAATGATGGGGGAGGACCCCGCATTCCACCATAAAGCTGGAGTTCATCGAGGCATTGAAGTACCTCTAAGAAAGGCTGGGAATGGAGCCTCCTGGTCTCGATTCCCTGATCGAAGGCCTCCCATGCGCATCCATTATCGATGCCATCACTCGTGGCTGAAGTCCCTCACCTGGCAGTTCATTGGCTCGAGGTGATCAAGAACCCACCCTCAAGACCAATGATGAGTGGTATTGCCATCCATCCAGCTGTTGAACCCGCCTCCCCAGGGCGGGCTCGAGGTCATTACTTGCTACTATAGTTTACCAAAAAAGATTCTCATCCCCCCACCACTATAGTAGCGGTAGGGCAATACAACGGTTGAAAAGAATAATAAGGGCCTCCACTATACTATAGAGGATAGGGGCGAGGCTCGCTCCCTATGGATGGTAGGGCAGATGCCGCCCGGGCGCTCGAACTGACTAACCACAGGAGCCATACAAACCAACCACCTTTTAATCAGTGCCCTACTATTCTATGGCCCTACTATTTTAAGGCCTGCATCAATAAGTGCTAGAAAACTCCTTATTAATCAGTTCATTAATAAACCTGCTATAATAAGGGCTAGAATCGAGTGGGGGGGACTCGATAGCTATAGGAAGGATAGGGGCTTTAGACAGAAACGGCCACCAGCCACCTTCCACCAGACACCTTCCCAGTCAAGCTTCGGCACCACCTTCCCTATGGTTAATATAGTTGGCGGGGAACCCACCTAACACCCACCGACAACCCCACGGAGACCACCTAGTACGCCTCACTTCGATGCCGAGCTAGGGCACTTTGTTCGGAAACCTCACTTCCCTCATTTAGACAGGGATGCCCTACCCGGATAGGGACCTACCCCACGGACAGACCGAGGTACAGTAACCCACCCTTCGAGTCGAGTAGGAAATTAATGTACGCCTGGGTTGGGTGGGTGCCCCCCCCATTATAATTGTAGATTAGTTGGATAAGTCCGAGTGGGTGGGAGGCCCCTACTATTCGGGTAGGGCAGAGGGAACAAAACGGCCCCGGAGCCTGGAACGGACAGATAGGGACAATTCCCCAAGGGAACCAACCCACTACCCAGCGATCACACCCAACCGAGATAGAATAGTAGGGGCCCATAGAATAGTAGGGCAACCAGACCCAAAGATAGAATAGTAGAGAATATCTCATCAAGTTCAAGAGAACTGACTTGGCTCATATTTCTTACTATGCTTACTCTTACATAATCGTAATATCCATTTATTTTCCAATTAAAGATCTAGTCTTTTTTATTCTTATTCAATCCTTCTGCTAATAAGCAATCAATCGTATTTGGAGAAAGCCATTTTGTTTTTAACAATGTATCGATCATTTGTTTAAATAAAATTCTATTAGAGAAGAATAAATTTGATAAATATTCATAACTTTCGGATAGAGTTTTATAAATAAGAGATTCATTAGATAATAAACCTCTATTTTCCCTTTCTCCCTTGAGCAAACATTGTTTGAACTTATCATCCCGTGTTTTTTCACGGAACCAACGTTCACTTATCACTGATTGGGAATATGGTAATACACGTCTCAATCGGATACCAATTTCTTGAAAGCGTTTGAAAGTTTCAAAATTTTCTTTTTCTTTCATTTTAATGTTAAAAGGCAAATCATCATCATCAGTCTTAATTTTCGTTTCTAAGACAATTTTTCTCACCTTTTTCCGCTTTAGAATAGCCTTTAACTTTTTTTTAATACTGTATTTTAGCTCTCTTGTTGAAGAATAAGTAAGATAAATAGTCTTCACGAGTTCTTTAGAAACAAAAAGTTCTCCTCGTTCAAAAGCAGAGTGCTTATTTAAAAAGCGAATACTCACGGGATCCCAAAGAAATCGACGAGCTAGATAGATTACTGGTGTATTTAAAGGTTTATACTCCGTTGCATACTCTTCTGTATCAAATTGGTATATTCCCATCCTTTGAAACTTATTGTATAATAATTTTGCTTCCCAGAAAGCAGCTGTCTTTCTTTCTACAATATCATCTTTCGCGGCATAAAGAGGCTGGAAGCCGGGGTTAGACATCAGAAATTTCTTCCAATACAAACTAGAAAGACGGGTCGGTCTTTCTTGAAACCTTCCAAACAGATGAAGATAATCCAATAAAGGATTTTCTATTGTTATATCTTTAATATGCTCGAATCGATTGCTGCGAATAAAACTAAAACGCCAGGTCCTAGAATCACAAACTATAGAAGTTTCCTCTTCTACGTAGGAGTTTCTTAATTCTTTAGATAAAATGATTTCATCTAGTATAGAAGATAATCCTTTTTGCATCGTATCTCTTTTGAACTGAGGAGCAATTGTGATGTAATTAGAATTACCCCGATATATTGCCAACAATGGAAACTCTTCCAAAAGACCCTGTAAAAGACTCGAAGCTAGAATGAAATCATTTGCAATGAAAGGATCAAAAGCACTCCAATTCTCTTTATTTGATTCCGAGAGAAACCAACAATCTTGAGCTACTGATCCGGCTAAGCAACCCAAAATATGGTAGAATATGGTGAACTCTTTCGCAGCTGTTCCGGCAATTGAAGGTTCTAAATACCATTGATGCAAATAGTTTGCCCTTCGACCCTGGAAATCTAGAGTAAGTCTTAGTGAATTTTTTAAATATGTAAGTTTATTTTGTATAATAGCTTTTCCTATCTTACAGGGAAGTCCTTTGAAAAATTCACTGTATTTCAAAATTTTTGTACAAAATACACATTTTGTAGCCTTTATTGTCAAAAAGGCTTCTCTTTCAAGTGATATTGTATCATGTTATGTATGTATGACGCAACCCGATTTCTTATTTCGATTGACCTGCGGACCTTTCCGCAATTCTAATTTATTCTATATTAGAAGTAAATGCGATACATTTCATTTTAGGCGAAAAAGAAAATGAAAAAAATTGCAATAGCAGACGGTATGGGCATAGGTAGAAATGTGACTAGTTATTGGCTCAGCAAGTTGAAGACTTCCGATCGTTATCCATTTACTTCCAATTTCATTGGATGAATATCTATTTATCTCGACAAAATAGCATCAACAGCCTCTAGTCGTGTTCTAGCTCTTTTGAGGGCTACATCAGCCTCGATTGCTTGTCTTTTGCCTTCAGCTCGCGCACGATCAGCTTTAGCTAATCTAAAACTTTCCTGAGCCTCTTGAAGATCAATATCAATACCTCTTTCTGCATTATTTACCAATAATGTTATTTCATTATTGTCTATCTTGGCAAAACCGCCCATCAAAGCCATAGTTGACCACTGGGCATTGAGTCGTATTTTCATGACTCCTATATCCAAAGCTGTTACAATTGCAATATGGTTGGGTAATACACCCATTTGACCATTATTAGTAGTTAGTATTATTTCTTGAACTTCTGAATCCCAAACAACTCGATTGGGAGTGAGTACACGAAGATTTAGGTTCATTTTGTTTCTTTAAATTTCTTTTAAGTTCATAGCCTTTGCGGTAGCTTCATCAATGTTACCCACCAAATAAAAAGACTGTTCGGGTAGACCATCTAATTCTCCGGAAAGGATCATTTGAAAACCTCTAATTGTTTCTATTAGACTAACATATTTACCGGGGGAACCAGTGAATACCTCCGCTACAAAAAAGGGTTGTGACAAAAACCGTTCAATTTTTCTTGCTCTTGCCACGATTAAACGATCGTCTTCTGATAATTCGTCTAATCCAAGAATAGCTATAATATCTTGAAGTTCCTTATAACGTTGCAAAGTTTGTTTAACTCCTTGCGCAGTATCATAATGTTCTTCGCCTACGATCGAAGGTTGGAGCATAGTTGATGTGGAATCTAGCGGATCTACCGCTGGATAGATCCCCTTGGCAGCTAATCCTCTCGATAGTACAGTAGTAGCATCTAAATGTGCGAATGTTGTAGCAGGAGCGGGATCAGTCAAGTCATCTGCAGGTACATAAACTGCTTGAATGGAGGTTATAGATCCCTCTTTGGTAGAAGTTATTCTCTCTTGTAAAGAACCCATTTCCGTGCTAAGAGTTGGCTGATAACCCACCGCGGAAGGCATTCTGCCTAATAATGCGGATACCTCTGATCCTGCTTGGACAAAGCGGAAGATATTGTCAATAAATAGGAGTACATCTTGTTTATTGACATCTCGGAAATATTCAGCCATAGTTAAAGCAGTTAAACCAACTCTCATACGAGCTCCTGGTGGTTCATTCATCTGACCATAGACCAGAGCTACTTTGGATTCTGATATATTTTGTTCATTAATGACTCCCGATTCTTTCATTTCCTTGTAAAGATCATTTCCTTCACGGGTACGTTCCCCTACTCCGCCAAATACAGAAACACCTCCATGAGCCTTAGCAATGTTGTTGATTAATTCCATAATTAACACTGTTTTACCCACTCCAGCTCCCCCGAATAATCCAATTTTTCCCCCACGGCGATAAGGAGCTAAAAGATCCACTACTTTAATGCCTGTTTCAAAGATTGAAAATTTGGTATCCAACTGTGTAAAGGCGGGAGCAGATCTATGAATAGGAGATGTTGTGAGAGCATCTACAGGACCTAAGTTATCAACGGGTTCCCCAAGAACATTAAAAATTCTCCCGAGAGTAGTTTCACCAACTGGAACACTAAGTGGACCTCCTGTATCAATTACTCTCATTCCTCTCATCAAACCGTCTGTAGCACTCATAGCTACAGCTCTAACCTTATTATTTCCTAATAATTGTTGTACCTCACAAGTCACACTTATTGGCTGACCGGTTGTATCGTTATCCTTAACGATCAACGAATTGTAAATTCTAGGCATATTACCTGGAGGGAAAGATACATCTAATACTGGGCCGATGATCTGAGCAATACGTCCTGCCTTCTTTTCTACAAGTGCGGAAAACCCAAGAATAAAAGGATTGGTTCTCATAAAAAATAAATAAAAAAAGGATATTGATTCCAATTGCTAATACTAGCAAAAAACTAAAAAAAGTACAAATGCTCTGTAATGAGTTGATCAGTCAATAATCATTGAGAGTTAGAGATTGAATTTAATGAACTTGATTTATTTGATGAGTTGACTTGATTAAATGCAATATGCTAATTTTGCATGTCTACATTTTGCCCCTCTTTGAAGCAATGCACTTGTTGCGTTGGTTCAAAGAATAAACTTACTGTGATCAAAATTCAAAAAATTTCTATTTTTTTCAAATGCCCCAACAAAAAGTACACTGGTACATTGCCCCCTCAAGATATCGAGTGAAAATATTTGATTTGAGGGTCGATCTCACGATAAAGAGGTTCAAAATAGATGATTCTAATGATGATGCAAATGAGATGGTTTTAAGATGCTTAGAATAACCAATCTATATTATTTTAAACAACTTAAATGATAATGCAATGCATGTGAGATGGATGATGCGATAATGCCTATATGATTATGCATTGGATGTTTTATGTAAATGTATGGTTTTATGAGATGTTTAGACTAACAGGTCTATATTATGATGATGAACCATGCATGTGAGATGATGTGCAGAATGTTGATGGTTTTTGGATGCAGGATGGATGCACTGGCGATGATGATTAACTATTCTGGTATGATGTTAGTGTAGAAAAGAAGAAATGAGAAATGAGATGATGACAAGAGGATCCAACAAGCCAACTTTATGAGAGATGATGATGAGAAATGGATGATTTGTTTATCAAGAATTGGGATTTTAAAAGGGCCACTTACCTTATGTTTGATAACATGCATAAGCACAATGCATCAAGGTATAAAGAACCAGGATGGAATTGCACTTAGTGTGATGGACTTTGACTCGACAAATAGATAGGAGTATTCTTGTTTAGACCTGACATATGGAAACCTTGCTAGGATGCACTTTAGAAGTTTCAAACATCTCAGACCAAAACACGGAAAGGTATAACCTATCAATCCAATAGTCAACAAGCTGCCCAAAACACCCTCCATACATATCTAACATCCAACAAGCATAGCAGACAAAAGATAATGTTCGTTGCCCCATTCCTATCTCTCTAAATGCATTTGTTTGGGAATCATCAAGAGGTTATTGGAATGAGCACAAAGAGATAAGTCAAAAGACAAATAAAGTAAATAAACAAGTTGATGTTCTTCAATGCCGCTAACCAAAAGGGAATGTGTTTTTAAGGATAAAAACCGAAACTATTGCCAAAAGATAATGCCCATTGTAGGAAGGATACATCCTAGGACATGTTAGTGGATGGCGGCACATCATTTCATTTATCCAAAGTGTTCTTTCTAATAAATAATGTCCATTGTAGGAAGGATACATGCTAGGACATGATGTTATCAGATGATTGAAATGTGATTGATTGGCTGATAGGCTATGGACACAAAGAGTTGGCAAACTTGTTTACGTACTGACTTAAACCTGAGACTTGACATTTTTGATTTTTCACTTTTAACTGGCTAGACTTGTTTCCAATTGTTTTACCAAAGGTTGAGGATGATGATCGTTTATTATGAGTGATGTTATTGCAGGTGAAAGCGAGATGAGACGGATGATTTTTTTCAAATATTTGGATGTTTTTGGTGTTTTTGAAATGTTTTGAGGCTGTTTTTGCTATTTTTGAGATTTTTGAAATGTTTTGATTTACGATTTTCAAATGTTTTGGGGTTTTCTGAGATTTTATGAATGTTTTTGGATTTTGGTGTCTCGGGGGCTGATCAAATATTAGTCTTGCCTATGTTTAAGCTCAGAGAAAACATAGTTCATATAACCATATTTTTGATGTTTTCTTGAATTTTTAACCTATTTTTGGATTTTGATATGTGTGATGATATCAGTGCTCTATTTTGGGATTTTGTTGAAAACCAAGCTAGGGTTGATTGATCAGATTGATGGATTGATGATGATAATATTGTTGAGGATACACAACAATGCAAGGATAGTGTTTAGCAACACAAGGATTAGGATGGTATCCCAAATAATGATGGATTGATTGATCAGGATTTTGAAGATTGATTTGGAACAAAATCTATTTGAATGATTTGATGTGACATTGGAGTGCAAATTAGATGTGATTGATATTGATTGTTTGGGTTGATGTTCGATGTTCGATGAAGCTTGATAAAGAACATTTTCTCGTCAAAATATGCCATGGGCTAGTGATTTGGACTTTGGATCACAAATGATTTGACCAATTTTATTTCACGTTTTCCAATTTTCAAATCACCACATAAGTTGGAGGATATAGATCAAGATTTATTCCTAAAGCGAGATCTAAATATCTGCCCTCAGTGTCTAGCAATGTATGGAATGTTATGGATAGATGCCTAGATAGGTGTATGGATGGATGGATATGGTAAGCACGCAAAGGATTCCAAGGATTATCTTGTGATAAGATAAGGTGTTTAGATAAAGAATGCTCATTGGATAATGCTTCATGGCTCAGATAACACTGGGTAGGATAGGATTAATGAAAACGACCCATGTCAAGATGTTTACCATAAGCAAGTGTAAAGTGTGTCCCAAACTTTCTTCAAGATCAAGATAACTTGGATGATGGATGCAGATGGATGAAAATGGATTGGATAAATGGTTTGTGGATGAATGCATTTATTATGGCTAAGATGGATGGAATGCTAGATTTATTATGGATGGAATAAGATGCTTTCACCTGAACTAGCACACGTAGATGCTTGAATCCACACATGATGCCTGTTTTCCAAGTTTTCATCATGGTCTTTCCCAAAGCACCACTGTAGTGGTTTTCACTAGGGGATGATTTTTATCTTTACTGTTTTCATGATTTTTTTATTTTTTGGATTTTCACAATTTTTTTATTTTTTTGGTTTTTCTAAAATATTTTAAGCTCATGTCAAACCACCTTGTGGTGTTGATGTATATGCTTCTATCATAATGTTCCATTGATATCCTTCTTGAAGAAGTCATTTTTCCAAGATACGTGAACTTGAATACAACTTTTGAGAATCTTTATCTGCTTCGTCGATATTGGAGTTAACTTTAGTTTTGTGCACACATGGTGATAGAGTGTCTTCTTAATACTTATGATGAAGGGTCGTTGCCAATACATGGTCAATGTGAGAATTGGATATCATGCGTGGGGGCATGGATCAAGTGTGTTTAGGAATAAAAGATAGACTGGTTGATAGTTTGGAACTTTTGACTCTCCAAACTTGGGAAGATAAGCAATGATGGGTGGATACGAAAGTGTGCGTGGAATTAGGACCAATTGTTTGATACACTTTGTACGTCGCTTGCGAAGCCTAATTTTTCCTTTATGGACATCTTTGATGGATACGTTTCCCTCTTTTATTTTTCCCCATAATTTCTTTGATTGATGGAGTTTGATAGGGATAATCTTTCTTTGTATTCTTTGGTATCCACTTGTATTTGATTTATCTGATATGCTTCTTAGCTTCTTTTACTTTGATAATGTTCTTTGTGCTTTGATTCAAATCTTTATTCTAATGTTGGTCCCAATTTGTGGATGGGGTGATGGGTGGATGAAGATTCATGATGTGGCTAGTTGTAGTATTAGCATCAGTTTTGTTGATGGTGTTTTTATGCACTTCTCAACATAGGTAGTGCATAAGTGCACTACCTTTCTTGAAAGACAATCTTCCACAATCAGATTGCAGAACACTATCCTAAGGTCTCTCAAATGTCATATCATGATGGTGCTCAGATACCTCAGTAGTTTGATGTGATTTGCTGGAATCATAAGGCGGTCTTATAGAAAATACAAAGCAAGGACACAAAGCATGGAAGTTGGATCTTGAAATGGAGTTCTTAAGATGGGAAGTTGTTATGCACCGGCTGTAGGTTCAAACAGCAATCTTGGACTCCATTTAGTTGTTGGATTTGGCTTTACAAGGTGTAATGAACCTTAGCATAGGTCAGTTCTTTAAAAAAAAGGAAAAGGGCGAAGGAGAGGAAAAGTTCCTAAGTCTGCAACTAGCTATGAATAGTGACAATGGAGTTCCTGCAATGGATAATTTCTTAAAACAATATCCCACTTAACCAGGGATTTCACAGTATCATGGAAATTGTGCTATCTTCTAAGGGTTGCAGATATTTCATCCTTCATCCACCACATACATGCATGAATCAAAGATAAATGTTTGGAGCAGCTTTAAAATCAAGTCCAGGCTAACTTTACGCAGCCATCTACCATCAGCAAATAGCAAAAAGTATGGACCAAGAAATCATCAACATGGCAAAAAATTTGCATGATCACCCAACAACATTCTTAAGATTTATCCAAAGAAATAAGACAGCTAACTAAACAGCAATAAGATCTAAATGAAACATCTAACATGGGAGAATGAATCAAGCAACATGGGAGAAACCAAGAAAATACACCAAGTCAATGCTTTTTTCTTATAAATTTCTGCAGCATGCCTTTACAACAACTCAACTCTCTCTTTGAAAATAAGAGGAGTGCCCTATTTATAGTTTTCAAAAAGTTAAATGAATGGCCAAGATTCATTCTCATTGTGTGGCCAAGATTCATTACAAAATAGGGTTTCACCTACCCCCAAATAGATCACAATTAAAAATATATTTTCGTCCCTTCCCTATTTTGTCTTCTAGCTGATGGCACAATAGCTCTTTCGTCATTTAACAAATTGTTGTTTCCTTTGCTGTAGTTACTCTTCAGGAGGGTCTTCGTCTTTGGCTGGGCTGTCCTCCTGCTCCTCGGAAGCTGTGTGTTCTATGTATTTGAGGATGACCGCCTGGAGCTTGTCGATTTCAAGGATTTCACATCGCAATGCCTGATAGCTCCATTCCTTAGCATTCTCTTCCAACCTTTTCCAATCCTCATCATACTTCGAGCCTTGGTCTCTGAACAGTTCTGATTGGTCGAAGGCACGAGTAGCAAAACTCAGGAACTCTGTTGTGATTTCTCCAGCTGTCTTGTCCTTCATCTTCTCCTAGAAGTATGGTTTGATCTTCTCTGGATCCATTTACACAGTGGGCATATCATAGCCCATCATCAGCTTAAGGTATTGGGCACATTCCTCCCAGATTTCCTTGATCCACTCAATGTCTGGATCCACCCTGCTCAGGATTTGCTCCAACCTCTCCTTCCAATTGTCGAAGTCTCTGCG
Organism: Sequoia sempervirens; assembly: GCA_007258455.2. Classification (NCBI taxonomy): domain Eukaryota; kingdom Viridiplantae; phylum Streptophyta; class Pinopsida; order Cupressales; family Cupressaceae; genus Sequoia; species Sequoia sempervirens. The sequence goes on from VDFB02073226.1 coordinate 240,156, forward strand.
CCACACATCCACTAGCCAATGATCTTCTTTTTTAAGCTCTAGCTTCTACTCCCATGTGGCCTCACTCATTTGAAGGATAGCTTCAATCCTTGGGAAGGTGGAGTCATAGGTTGTGGGGAAATTGGTGTAGAGCCTCCTTGTGCTCTCCAGAGATTGTATCAAGTCTAAGAACTTTTTGGCTATCCGCACAGCCCTACTGATTCCCATGTTCCCGACATATGTGACTTGTCGGAACCGGTCCTCGGTAGTCTTTTTCAAGTTCTTTCTTCTCTCCATTTTGTCGATCTGCTCTTTGGAGAGCAGCTGTGGTGCGGCCACAGATGTGGTGGGCAGGTCGTCCACTGAGGACCATTGCTGTATATAATCTATTAGGGCAGCAACATGTGCCTTGAGCTCATCTTTGGAGATTTTATCTTATTTTATCAGGTGCACCACTGTGGCCACCGACTCCTCAAGGTGCTCGACCTTCTGTTCTCTGGTTGCGGTCCCCAAGTCAATGGTGGAGATGCTATAACTCACCCCTGCCTGGCCAATAGTAGGCGTTGCAATTTGTGCTGCTCGGGAACTGGAAGCATCCATTGTTACTTTGGATCAGACCTTGGGCTTCTTCTCCTTCTTAGTTGTGATCTGGGATCGAGCCAAGATGGCCTCCAACCTTGCCCTTGGGTCCTTTAGCACAGGGGTCATTTTCTCAAGTTGACTCTCCAACCATTCGGGCATAGCAGACTTACCCTTGGGTGAATCACGACTACCCTCGCCCTTCTCAGTCAAAGGCAACACCTCTGCCTCCTTTTCCTTTTGGGGCTCTTCTTTCTCTTTAGTATCATCCTCCTCTTCTTCGTTGGAGTCATGAACGAATATGAGGTGTTTGACAGGCAGCTTGGTGGATGGTTGCCAGATGGGGCTTTCTTCTTTTGCTGCTTCTTCCTCTTTCTTCTCCTCAGTAGCCTTGGCCTCGAGGCTTTTGGCAACATGGGTCTCAGCCTCAGTTAAGTCCTTTATCTGTTGCTCTTCTGGTGGTTGCCCCTCTTCACCATGTGGTGACCCTTCCACCTCCATCCCAACATTCTTCAGTTACTATGCCATTTCTTCTTGAAGGTCCTCGTCAAATGTCTGGATAATTTCCTTAGCACTTGAGCCACCCTCTTCATCTCCACTCTCGGAAGAGCCTATCTCCTCCTCCTCATAGACCACCCTGTCGATGGTTCGGTGCTTGTACTCAGGATGCTCGTGATACTTATCAGCCTCCTCGATAGACTTTGAGGCCTCCTATTCTCATTCCTCTAACTCTTTTGAGATTTGTATTGTGGCTTCCATAGCTGGCGGCCCTATTGGTGGTTGTGAAGGATGAGTTGTCGTGAGGACTTAGGCGAGGGCTGCTTGGAGAGTTGGATCCATTAAGATCTATGAGAGCTCAGGGGGGAGGTTTTGCATGTGTCTTGTAAGAGCCTCAGGCATAGTGGCAGCAGGAATAGGCGATGTTATTATTGCCAGAGGGAGTGATGTAATTGGAGACATGGTAGCAGAGGAAGGGGGAGTGGTCATGCCAGAAGAGGAATCTATGATAACTACCAACCCGGCCGGGGGTGAAGGGGAAATATGGATAGAAATGTCCACTGTCAGTGGAGATGCGGCAACCATAGGAGGGGCAGGGACAACTAATGGGGGCCACAATTCTGTCATACCCACTGCTTGTTTAAGCCTATTAGGAGATGAGCCTCCCGCTTCTTTCTTCGCTTGTTCCTTGGGATCTAGAGACTGCACAGTCTCTGTTCCTTTACTTTTCTGGGACCTAGTGATTGGAGGAGACTTGGAAGTCCCGCCAATTGACGTGGTGGCAACAACATCCTCCATGGCACTCAGCTCGCTTTTGAGCCCCTCATAGGTCAAGACCACCCCTTGTTGCTTTAGATACGCCACCTGCCCATCGATCCACTCCTTAGTACAAGTTATGATTGGCTGGGTGATGGTGTCTAGGTCATCAACCTCCTGTTCATCCCAGTCGATTGATGGTATTGGCAGGTTGGCAACCGCAGGGTACCTCGGGTGCATGATTATGGACTCGTCTTCCTCGACCTGGTCCAGTATTGAGAATGGTTGTACTCTCCTCACCAATAGTACCCTCATGCGCATGTAGTGCCTTGCGCGCACCTCCTTGTCATCCTGGCAGTCAACCCAAAAATCTTCAATGTGATACTGATGGGCATAGGCTGGCCCCAGTGCTTTCCTGACATGGCCATGTGGATCCATCCATGGGTGAGCGGTGTACCAGTCGAAATGGCACTCCTTCAGCTCCTTCTTAGAATTACTGGCACATTGCGACATCTGTAGTCGATACAGGCCCTAGCCAAGGGTTATAGGGTAGGAGATTCCTGCTATATGCTTGTTGCTGAAGATTGCCTGCAGGTGTTGGAGTTGCCGAGAGAGCTCCAAGAGGATGATTCTGTCATTAGGGTAGCGAGGCAATTTATTCAACCTTTTAAAGAAGCCTTGGGCCCAGGTATTGGAGTTATGGGTACTTGTCAAACGGTTTGAGCCCTCGCTTTTGCCCCTAATCAAGTGCCAAAAACAACCCACTGTATTGTCTTTGATCTGCGAGGGAGTAGACGAGGTAGGAGGTCATGTAGAATTTGGAGCTCTTTTTCACATTGACAAACTACTCATGGAAGTAGTTGCTTATAATTCCTCCCCAATAAAATGAGACCTTTGTCATGACATCCTCATTTCCCCATAGGATCTGCTCAATATAGTATGCCATCCACTCCTGGAAGTAGGTGGCCGTTGGAAGACCCATGACCCTACTCAACATGGTCACTAGGTCGTGGTAATCCTCATGGAAATCGCTACGGAAGAGTTCCTAGGGAACCTTCGCAGCGCTACCCCATTTGTCCTTAAGCTAATGCAGATTTATTGACTTCTTGCACCTTGTTGGATTAGCATCCCACGCCACCTGGCATTCCTCTAATGTGGGGACTTCCATCTGTTGGAACGTGGGGATGTGGAATGTCTTGGTAATCCCTTTTGGTGACATATCTACGAGGATGTTTCCCTCCTTATCCACAATTGTTCTGGTATCTGTCTGATAGGCTTCTCGGCAAGCCATGACTAATTCGGGCACCACTAGAGATGGAGGGAAACTGGTAGCCTTGGCTATTCCACTCTGCCTTATCAATCTGGCATTTTTCATTGTCGAGTTGACCCTGACCCTCTGAGTGAATTCATCTATATCCACCTAGCTGATATTGGTGTCTGTAACTTCCTTCCAGTCCATTGAGACCTTTGAGTGGAGTGGCTCGCCTTGGAACTGGTACTTCATCTGATCTTTGTCTTCCTTTCCCTAAGGTGTCCTTCCTAACTTCTTACCCTTATCCTTCTCGGTGGATGCCCCTGAAGTTCCTGCACCCGATTCCATATATTCTGCAAGGAAGGGCAAAGTTAGCACAATAAATTATCAAAAGCATTCATGTTAGTCCATATCTCGAAAACAACATCTACTTCAAATAATCAATCAAGCATATCATGGATTTTATCTTTATTGATCTTTGTTCCAGGGCATTTGGGCAATCCGGGCCTGAAGGGCCGGACTTCCCTGGCAGGAATGTTGTCTAGAAGGGAAAACGCAACGGAAAGCTCCCGGAGGCCCTCCTTGGTCAAATTTTAATATGTTAAGAAGCTTATGATGAAGAGGACCAAAATTTAGGACGTGGGTCGAGGTTAGATTTCAAATTGGGGATCGTTTGGATGGATTTAAGGGGCCCTAGAGGTTCTAGGTCGGAAAGCCGCCAGGAGAAAGCATTTTGGATGACAAAGAGCTGATGGAAATTCGAGGATGGAAGTCCATGGTTCGGGGCCCAGAGGGCCAAAGGGCAGCCGATGCTAGGTCATTTTTTTTTCGAAGGCTCAGGTTAGCGACATTGGGATGGCGGGCGAACTTCGCTGTCTGGGATGGAAATCCTCGCACAGAAGTCCGGGAGGAGAAGTTCGACAGCATATTTTGCGTTTGTGAATCTTGACGGCACCCAGAAGGCCGGAGCCCGGAGGGCAGAGTTCTGAACGGGATCTCCATTTGGAATGGTGGGCGAGGACCGGAATCTCGGGACATGGGGCCCAACGTGTTGATGGTCGCGAGGAGTTTTGACAAGAACCCACGGCAGATGGAAGCTTGGGGCCGGGCGACCAGGCGGACGTGGTGCAATTTCCTCGATGGCGGGAGAGCGATGGACTTCCAAGGATGGAAGTCCGGGAACTAGGGTCTGGGGGTCGGTCGACATTGAGGAGTTTGCCAAAACACTCACCGTGGATAATGGCAGAAAACGGACCAAAGAAACCCGACGCCCAGAGCCCGAAAGTTGGAATGCCAGACAGGGTTCGTTATTAGCGACGACGGGCGAGAGGTGAAATTTTGAGACCAGAAGTCTAGACACCGAGACCCGAAGGCATCAGTGACGTAAGAATTTTTACCGCCAGAGGTTAATAGCGGAATCGAGGGTGGAGCTCAGGGAGCAAGAAGCCGGGCGACGTTTGTCGTTGAAGATGGTCAATCACCAGCGGAACCCCAAAGACAGAGCTCTGGGGCCCGGGGCCCGAGCGGACAAAAGGATGAAGGTTCGATTTCAAGTTTGACAGCAAGGAGCATGTCGGGGTTCGAAATCTAGGAGGCAAAGGTGGGTTTGCAGTTCAAGCGCGGCGAAAGGAAAATGAAAGTCTGAGGTAGGAAGCCTGACCAGTCGGGCCCGGAGAGGAGAATCGCCGTCAACAGGGGTTCAAAGGTTTAACATTGGATGGCGAACAAAGGTTTCAGGTCCGGGGCAAACGTTTTCCCTACGCGAAGAACAGCCGCGGCAGGGAGAAACTCCGGATCGGCGGGGAGGGCACTCAATGAGGTTTGCCAATTTTTCCAAGACGTGGGTTTGGTGCACCATTTAGTGTTCTACCACATTATACCCTCCTAACAATTTCTTCATTTATTTAAATCTTTGAAAATCACAAAAAAGACGCATGGGAGGGCAACCGATGGCCTACCTCGAACACGCGGAGTGGGGAGATGTGGGATCCCCCTACGTTGGTCGGAATGATGCTGATGGTGATGATCGTGACGTTGTCGAAGGAAATGGGCTCCAAATGATAGCTTTGTCCAATTCACTCCAATCCTGTTTGTGAAAATGACTTGGTCGGATTGGGCATTTTATACCCCAACCGCCATGAATGCCTGCATTAAATGCCCATACGGCTACAAGAAAAGTTGGTGAAAATCGGGGCCCGGAGGCTGGGGAAACGTGACGTGACGGCCGCCGTTTTGAAGATTTCTCATTGTTTGAACGACGACGGCGGGGATTCGTTCGGGGCCCGGAGTGCAGGATTCCGCCAGGGATCCGCCGTCAGGGTCGGCAAGACTGTCACAAAATTTCATTCATGGAATTCCGGACGGCCAGGCCTGGAACAACCGACAGCAGGTAGTGGACGAATCCTCACCGCGGGCGGCAAAGATGATAGCGGGACTCAGGGGGCAGGTCATCGTAGGAGGTTCGCCGTCACAGACGGCAAAACCAAGATGGTACACTAGAGACGGATCTCCAGGGACTGGGGTCTGAAAGGCGGAAAGCTGCAAGGAATTTCAACAAGTTTTTTTTTTTTGCAAACAGCGAGAGGTGGATCGGACGCTGGAGTCTAGAAGGATGCCCCGCGGATGCTACAGGAGATGGCAATCCTAGCGGGGAAATCCAGTTAGGGAATTTCAGACGCCCGGGCCCGACAGGGCCCAGGGCCGTTTTACGGCCAAATTGCCAGAGATTCTGAGAGGCTCCGGAATGTAGCAAAAAACCAAAACCAAAGGCATGATCAATTTATGATGGAACTTTGGAGCAACATCGACCATCCGAGACATCAAAAAAGAGGGGCACGCAAAACGAGGCAGCCCCAAAAATGACCCGACAAAATGAAAGAAAAGAGGGTCTCCATTCCGAACGGGGTGTGTGTGCTAAGGGCACAACAGGTTTCATCATAAGGATTCTTCATGCTCCCTATGTTGACATTTTCTTGAGACATAGTTTCCCCTAGTATGGTGGTAGTAGCATCTTTGTTCCTTGATTCTACCTGTTTTGAGATGTCTTGTTCAATAAGCATGCTTTCATAAATGACCACTGCAAATGACTTGATTTATATTTGTTGCTCTACTGACTCTGAAATATCATGTTATGTCTGATCTGCTTCCTTGGGTGGATAATGTTGGATATCTTTATTCATGATTTCCTCAATCTGAGTTTGGGATATATCTGATCCTAATGTTGACAACTCAGTTTGACTGTAAGAATCAATAACCTGCTCTTTTTGTGTCATAATGTCAGGAGTAAAGGAATCATGTTCTTTATGCAGATCATCTACGTGTCTATCCAAAGAAAGAGTCTCATGGATAGATGGAGGAGTAAGTGTTATGTGGATATGATCATCATTTGCGGCATATTGTATAGATAGGATAGTGTCCATTAGATCATTATAGTATCTTGGAGATACAAATTCTTGATCTTGAATGATTTCAGAATCTCTTTTGAAATGCTTTGGATCAGTTTCTTGACATGGGTCAATTTCAAAGGATGGATTACTTATAAAGGATTATTGGATGTGTAACATCCAGCTACGCTCCCCGAAAGGAAAGAACTGAAAGAGGACAAGATAAAAAAAATTATAACATAAAGAATTTAACTTACACAAAAATAGATTACAATACAATATAACAATCACAAACATAGCCAAGCATGGCCGAACATAACCCCAAGGAGAGGACTAAACCACCCTCCAGAGAAAAATCCAAACAAAACAAATATATGAACCCCAAGGAAGATGCTCTGGAACCTTAGAAACGCTGCTCTGGAACCTTAACAGCGCAGCTCCGGAACTTGTAGATCTGCTTCAGAACTTGCAACGCAGCTTTGGAACTTCCAACTCAGTGCCGAAACTTTCCAGGTCAGCTCTGAAACTTCCAGCTTGGCGCCAGAACTTCCCAACTCAGCTTTGGAACTTCCAGCTCAGCTCCAGAACCTTTGGTAGCACTAGTCTCGAACTTGCAGCGCTGCTCCAGAACCTTCAACAACGTTGCTCTGGAACTTACAGCACTACTCCAGAACTTTAATAGCGCTGCTCTGGAACTATAGCAGCAACAACATGGACCCAAAATAGAAAATAGCGATGCTTTGAAACTTTTGCAGCTGTGACACAAGACATTAACAAAGGGCAGCGATGCTCCGAAACCTTTGCAACTGCAACACAGGCATTAACAAAGGGCGGTGATGCTCTTGAACCTTTGCAGCCTATATCATGAAGGTAAAGTACAACCAAAACTCTAATTTTTGCATGAATAAATATTGAAGAAAGTCCATTATGATAATCAAAATACAAGTATGATACCAACACTGGAACTCATAAATTAAATGGAAAACATCACATTTCTTCTTATTAATTTATAAGTTTAAATTTTTTCTTTCCAGAGAGTACGATATACATAAATGAATTCACATAGATACAAGGGCATAGCCAAGAATAAGAAATATCTGATAAATCATGAACAAGAGAGAACACCTCCAACAGATGCTCCAATAACCTGTACGTTGGTCCCCAATGGTGATGGCAACACCTCCCTACCATTTGGACTCAAAAGATGCCACCCCACCGTGCTCAAAGGTAGTCACAAGGCCCAAACAGAAACACAAGGCAAGGGAAACATAAAGCCAAGTACGCTAACATCCGACACAGAGCAGACACAAAATACAATGCATTAAAGCTGAAATCACATCATGAAGATGCTCATACAATAGCATGTCGGGTACTACTCATGACTACTGAGGCGTAGGGTGCTAAAGTGTGGATTGGGTGAAATTTCATCATGTGTGCTCAAAGGAATAGCACCACATAGAATCAAGTACATCTCTCCTACGGATGAGTAAAACTCAAACATACCTGAATCAACACCCTACAGACGGATAGGCCTTCTCGTTTATCCAAACGAGGAATCCAAGAACAAATATGAAACAATGAAGAGAAGCCATGATTTTTAGTCATAGAAACCATCTCAAATAGCCAAGCAAAACATTGCTTTAGGAAGACATGTTAAACAGCTATATTCAATCATGAATTAGAGGCATGAAAATACATAAAATTTCAAAGTGCCTAGATTAGAAATCGGACAAAGACCCAGTTCAGATCTTGGTATTCCAAATTGGAATCCACCATCAATTTTCAATTTTTAGACCCATAATGTGGCGTTGTCCTAGAAAATGCCATTTAAAGCAAGGCTAGGCAAAGATGTGAAAAAATGAAAGTGTCTAGAATGAAAATCGAACAACGACCCATTTGAATTATGGGTGTTAATACATAGAATCTAACTTTAGTTCACATTTAAAACAAACGGTTAAAGGGCAGCATCAAAAAACATCATTTTGAAAGAGGGCACAAATTTGGGTAAAAATGAAATTGCCCAGATCACAAATCTAAGCCCGACCCATTTCATATTTGGGCGTTTGAAGGTAAAATCCACCTTTGATTTTAAATTCTAGGGCCATAATGAAGGGCTGTACAGAAAAATGTCATTTTTCCACACAAGGCAAGCAAAAACACATAAATTTAAAAGAGCCCAGATTTCAAATTCGCGAAAACCCAATTGAGGTATTGACATCCCAACATGAATTCCACCCTCAATTTTTATTTTTAACAATAGGGTAAAGTGCAACAACAGAAAACATAGTTTTCTTCACACAAATTGGGCAAAAAGAGAAGCAATCAGAAGGAGCCCAAAACATATTTCTTTCAATAACCTGTTTCAATTTTGTTGGAGATCAACATAATCAGTCACACAAAACCTCCACATAGCAGCAATAACCAAATAAAAAAATCCAGCATTCTCTCCAAACAATACGAAACAGAAACATAAAGGAATTTCTCAATTTTCAAGGGACAACAATAACCCAAATAAGAAAGAGAATTTACCAGCCAAGCATCAATGAAAAAAACCACAAAAAATTACCTTGAATTTCCCCAAAACCGAAATGGCAAATTTGCTCAAAGGGGAAGGCACGATCCAGCTCCAAAATTCGACAACAAGCAAAAACAAGCAAGTTGATTTCAATAATTTAATGCCCATAATTTTCTTCTCTGAAAACTTTCACAATCTCACAAATCCATCACCAAAACATAGGGTTTCTTTTTCACCATCCAAGACAGCAATTTTCCTCCTCAACAAAACCGAAAAAAAAAAAAAAAATCTCCTCTCAACAAAATGAATAAAAGTATATTTATATATATTCAAGCAAGGCTACCCCCATTTATTAACTAACTCCTCAAAACAAATCATAAAATAAGACATTTAATTAAACAAGCTTCTCAAGCTCCCCAACACAATTAATTAAACTCACTAAATGAGGAACATTAAAAATACACAAAGTTCCCCCACAAAAGAGGTCAATAAATCTTTTAAATAAAATATTTAAAACCTCAAGCAACTATCAATTCAAATCCCCAAGTAATTAACCACCATAAAAATACCATATTTAAAATCACGAAAGGTGCCAACGAAAATGCATCATAACACCAACAACCAAAATAAATAGCCATATAAAAGATTCATGAAACCAAGACAAAATACCTCAACAAGGCATACTGGTAAGACACATACAACTGAAGGGTGTGTCGGAACATACCGCAGGAAGGTGCTCTGGAAGTTACCGTTAAGCAACTGGACGGTAAGACACCAATAAGGAAAACACTGCCCTAAGGTCAATAAATCTTTTAAATAAAATATTTAAAACCTCAAGCAACTATCAATTCAAATCCCCAAGTAATTAACCACCATAAAAATACCATATTTAAAATCACGAAAGATGCCAACGAAAATGCATCATAACACTGACAACCAAAATAAATAGCCATATAAAAGATTCATGAAGCCAAGATAAAATACCTCAGCAAGGCATACTGGTAAGACGCATACAACTGAAGGGTTCACCGGAACATACGGTAGGAAGGTGCTCTGAAAGTTACCATTAGGCAATTGGACGGTAAGACACCAATAAGGAAAACACTGCCCTAATAGGGTACAGTGGGCTAGGATAGGAAAAATTGGCCTGTGACTACCTCTAGTAACCACCATCAGGGATATGAGTATGCTCAGGCCTGTGGATCCAGGCGGAGTTGATACTCAGTGTCTGTATCACTTTCAATTACACGTTAAAGTACATGTGAATATAACATATATCCAAAGCAACATCAATCATCAGGAAGGGAGTCATGATATCGTAAGCCTCTCGAATATGAGTGTTAAGACATCATCCCTTTCCTATCCATAATTATACAAAATCAATGATAACTTGATATATAAACATATAAATAAGTAATCTTGAATAATACTAATCATGATAACCTTTCATATAATCCAATCCAATGTCTAATCTCATTATGACAACATTTAACAGTTAGAATACCAAATCAAAATCAAATGCTATCTTACTAGCTTGATATTAGAGAGGTGTTAGATCCTCCCTCCCTAAGATTTGACTCACTCCTGGAAGTCATGTAAACTCAATATGCAACCATGTCACACATTAGTACTCAAAATATAATAATCAATATTAAACGATTGTACTTCATCCCAAGGATAAGAAATATAATATACATCCTTCATCACTAAATGAAATAAAGAGGACATCCATATAACATTCACCTTTCTACGAATCATTTTCAATATACTGACATATGCCTTACTCATAAAATCTCAACACGAAACAAAATAGCATGGTTAATCTTGCTAGCATCACATGTGTCATAATTCTCATCATAAGCATTTATTTTAACTTCCACATTTGTTCAAGAATACATTAATTTCCACTAAGAATAGAGTAAGAAGATGCATAAGCCCTCAATTCTTTCCAGAATACCATAATTTGCAACAATATAATTTGTTTTCTACACATTTCCAATCTCACACATGAGAACATATTTGGCATCATTTTCAGAAAAATGTAACAATTTATACTTTCTATAGCACAATATACCAACTTTTGAACTTTTCATATGAAGCCATATCCAAGATGAAACATGCATTTATGCATACATACATACTTACATCACTGAGAATCACATAACAAGGCTACACAAGGGTCCATCTGGACACCAGAAAGCAGCATAATAATCCATGATACATAATCCATGAGCCAAGAGCCAATATCCATCTCACATAATCCATACCTCACACTCAATGGTTTAATGGTGTTAGGCCACACACACACAGTGAGACCATCCAAACAAGACCACAATGACCTATCTCTTGTTGAATAAGGCAGTTAGCCTCCAAGAGATTGTCATCACAGATAGGTGGGTAGTGGGTCCTAGTTGTATAACAGCCTCACATACCCCCATCCTCAAGGTTCTCTGCGTCTACTTCCTCATATACACTCAACCGAGTCTAGCTCTCCCATTCTCGATGAGGAATCACATTACAACACAAGACCAACATTTGAAAAAAACAATTAGAAAACTAGTTTAGCCACCAAAGATCATAAATAAATATCAAATATGGATTCAATTGCAATAATAAAGCAAGAAATGCACGCAATTTCAACATGAAATCATGTGTAACCTCAAGGGATACAAGCAAAGAAATTTCACAATCTATGGCTAAACCATCACAAACAAGATAAACCAAATTTTTCTAGTCCTCACAATCAAAGTGAAAATCATCAATAACCAAAAGAAGATTCACAATCTTCGAAATGACACAATACATAACTATGTGACTAAACTAGCCACCAAACGAGGAAGGAGGGAACAACATCTGACTATCACAATAGCCCCTCATGTCTAAGGCTTTGAAAGTTCAATTGATTTGGATTACTCATGATGTATGGAGCAAGTTTATATTCCATGTTATTCTTGTGTTGAGGTCTAGTTTGGACCGTAAAATAAGGATCAATTTTCAAGAATGTGGGAGGTGCACCTCTAATTCTTTGGGTTGATCCAAACTCTAGGTACAAAAAAGAAACTCTAATATTTTAAGGATCAAAAAGGATGGTGATGATATGTGAAATATGGATGATTGGTGAATGATTGGAACTCTTAGGAAACCTCGAAGAGGATAATAAACTTTAGGACTTGGATTGATGTTTGATCTGATTTGGGATTGGTTTGATTTGATTTGGATAGTGAACTCATAAACTCTAAGAGGTTGGATGTTGTCCTAGAGTAAATTTGTCCACAAGATACTAATTTTACTAAGTGTAAGAAGAAGGATTCATCTAAACACACCTAACCAAACAAGATTTTTTTTATTAGATTTTTTGTTTGTATTTATGAACTCCTAACCCCAAGATGTTGGATGTTATCAAGGGATAGATTTGTTCACAAGGATCAATAATTTGACTAAATGTGTGGAGAAGGATTCATCTACACACATCTAATCAAATGAAATTATTTTGATTTGGTTCAAATTATTTTCCCAAAGTTTAGCATGAGGTATTTTTTCAAGATTTCCAAGAATTGTTTATCAGGTGATTTTGATTAATGTTTGGGGGATGGATGAAATTTTTGATTTTGATCCTAAGAAACTTAGAGAGACTTTGTTTACTAGACCAAGATATTGAAGAACATGTTTTTTCTCTAAGATTAGTTCAAACCAAAAGACCAATGTTTGCTTGAAAGACGATAAAAAGATAAACAAGCACACGTGTCGGGTTCAATTTGAGTTAATCTTGGTTAATGAATTGCTTTTATCACAAACACACTTCTTGTTTTAGCTTTCAAACTGGATGTTCAATGTCCTAACTTCTTATCATCCCACAAAGTGTGTTATGTGGGAATCAAGGAAATTAAGGAAAAATTTACCTAAGGTTGACCTTAGTAGGAGCAAATTGAGATGAAATCCAAAAGCTTAGAAGCCTCTAAGGATGAGAATCCCAAGGGAAAGAAATAACATGTGAATTCATTCAAGGATATTTGCTTCTCCTAAAGGGTTTGAGATTTTGATGCCAATTTTGAATTTTTTTTCCTAATGTTTTCGATCAAGCAATGTGTTTTGTAACCAAGAACAAGCACAATCCTATGGATATGAAAGACTATATTTGTTGAGTCCCCACTTGGACAAGTCCAGCTATGCTTATTTTTAGCGAATGGTTAGATGCTTGACCCCACTAGCTCCCCTCCATGGCACTCACTTCTTGGGGCAGCCAAGCATCAATACCCATGAAACTCCCATGGGATACTTTCCATTTCTACTAAAAATTGTAAAAGTGTGGGGCAGCTTCAAAACGACCATTCTTGCACCAACAAATTGATAGGGATTTTGGCCTTTCTACAAAAATTGTTTTAATTTGTACTTTATGTTCGTAGGAGTTGACCCAACGTGGCAAGAGACCATTGCTGCCCTTCTCATTGAAGCTAACCGCCTGATACTGGTCTTTTTTCCAATACCCACTTTTATATCTCGGCTAGAAATAATCTTGGCTTTAGAGTGTTACCAGTTGAGTCGTTCCCTTGGGTGAGTACTTTTTCCCCAAGGCAGACCCTCTAAGATAAACAATGGCAAGTAAACACATTCATAGTTCGATCAACCTTCATATAGAAACAAAGGGAGAACACATGCAATATGTTCCACTCACACTCGCAAAGTGTTTTCTTCAATTTTAGTTCCCAAAATGAAGTGTAGAGGCAATTACTTTACCCAACTTAAGATCACCAAAAGGCCTTTTGATTCTCAAGATCGCCTTAAGGCATGAGAGAAGCACATACGTCCTTTTGATGGTATTACTTTGAGTAAGCAATTACAAGATAAAGAAAACACTTGTTCATTTTAAGCCCATATAAAGATGAATTCATTTTAAGCACAAAAAATCAAGTGTGAAATAACTTGTTTGTTCAATTTTTAGCCCAAAAGTAAAGTCTAGTCAATTTCTAATGTTCAATTTTAGCCCAACTTTGGAAAAAAATAATGATCTAGTTGGCCTAAAACAAAAAATAAAAGCGAGAAACGGACATTTCAAGCTATTATAATAAGCATTTAGAAATGCTTTTTCAAGTTCAATGCTTGATTCTCCAACTTGAATGTGTTTGATATTTTGATTCTTATGCAAGAGAGACCAACGTTGTTTCTTGATGCAAACCTTGAATATTGTGATGCATCTCCACCTGATGTTGCTCCTCTTTAACTCAATTTTTTTAGTTTTTTAAAAGTAGATCAAACTTGGAAAAACCATCAATTACCTCAGCCTTTGTCAATAGAATCTCTTGTTACCAAGTCAATCAAGTTTCTTAGAGGCCTCTTTTCTTGCACAAGTAAAAAAGGAATAAATAAATCTACACTTAAGACATTTAAACACTTAAGACAGTCAAGATAGATCTGCACAAGCTATTGAGTTGTCAAAAGAATGAAGAAATCTTTAATAGCTTAAAAGCAATTAATACTCTTATTGATGTCAGTCGTACATCTTGAATTTTTTAAATGTTGAAATCATCAAAATTAAGAGCCCCCTCCAATATATATTCAATAATTGATATTAAGATAGCAACAAAGATTATATTTGAACAGAGATAAATATTTTTGTCACTATTTATTGTATCAACCAATATTTGTACAGACAAAGATTTTGCACTTTTTTTAGAAAGATTTGATCAATTTGTAAAAGTGCAGCTTTCACACCCTACATAATGAACTATGTATATTTATTGACCTCGCATTTCTCCAATTTCACAAGCCCTTTTTAATTCATAGATCTGCACTTGATCCACACTTGGAGAAATTGCCTCACCCAAATGACAAACTATTAATGATATACTTTGTTACAATCTATCACACCAACATTAAAAAAATTCTAAAAATTGGTTGATCCAACTTTTACAAACAACATCAAAGAGTTGAAATAAGTGCAGCAAATCAATTTTATGTTTTTGTTTTTTTCACTATTGTCGCCCTGCATTGTCAGTGAATATACATGATTCGATACTTTAGATCTATCAATGAAAAATACAATTTAAAATGGAAGCTTTAAATGATATTACTAAATTTTTGTGGGGAAATGATGAATTCTGCTATCATACCAAAACAGTAATGATTACAACACATGTTTTCAACGAATCATTAAAAATCTAGTCAGAGACAAGTATGGAAAACACCAGTTTGCTACCAAAGAGATAAACAAAGTTTGTTTCCTAAGAAAAGTTTGTTGTGACATAGATCAACATAATTTTGCTTGGCCCTGAATCAGTGTTGTTCCTCATGTCCTTTCATTGTATGTATGCCCAAAAATATTATAGGTTACCCTACAATCCATTCAGAACTCGACCTTCCACAACACTATTTTGTTATTGGCAAGGGGGATTTGGGATGTTACGGAGCTACAACTTGGTGCAGAACCACTCCTTGGTTTTGGCTTGGTTGTGGAACTATTTGACAAAATGACTGAAAGAGACATTAGCTCATGGCCTCAACAAATTTGCAAATACAAACACAATTTTTGAAACACTTATGTACATCACTCGCATAAATCAAGCACAATAAATACCAATGGGATGTCACATAGAAAATGCAATATGATAGGATGAGTTAAAAGCATCGCCACCAACAGCCTTGTCTCTCTATGCCTGAGCTTTGTCTCTGTCAGCTCTTGCCTAAAAATAAAGTTTCAACTGATATGCTGGAGGCCGCATAGAGAGTAGATAGGATTCCTTTCATGACTTGACTCCACAGTCTTTGTGCAGCGTGCTCTCTATGTTTTTGTCTTGGCATAAGCAATTTTTTACTAAGCACCCCTTTTTAGCGACTTTATGAGAATTTACTATAGGCAGTAAAAAATAAAATGTTTAGGAGCATTTATTGCAAGCAGTAGATAAACAAAATATTGTAGATAAAACCTCAGATGAAATAGTTGATGCAAGGTGTTCCATAGAGGAGCTTAGGTAAGACTCAAGTTAGAAAAAAAATACAGATAAACATTAATCTGGCTTTGTTACTACAAAAAATATGAAAATTGAATTCCTATCTTCTTCTGGATAAGGAAAAAGTCATATCAAAATTTATATTGGAAATACAAATACATAACTTCTATGTATATTGAATCTATGGCATTAAATATGATAGACAAGACACGTTATTTATTTGACAGGATGTTTCAACAAGGATTGGAATTGTTCAATATGACACTTTTAGCAAATGGTGTCTAAGGATTGAAGCTTGATGTTGGAGTCATTACATGGAGAGTATCCCAACAAGTCTCTGAAGAATCACTAATCCAAATTTACATTGACTAACACCCACATGGTGATCACTACAGACTTTGGTGTGGGACTTCTTTGCCTTGTCACCAGGTCACCATAGCATCCTCACGAACACAAAGGCGCACGCATGAGAGATTTGATTAATAAATGATTTACTGACAATGCAAGTCAAAGCCACTATAATAATAACAAATTATTCTTCCGAGCCACTATAGTGTTAGCATTTAGAATTAAAAAAATCAAGACTTTGTATCACAAGGATATCAACAGTATGTATGATGTGGGTGGCTATTTTTTTTTTTGGATAGTTTGCAAACCATAAAAGTTACATCGACAGCAAATTAAATAGAGGAAAGTACATGCTGTGAAAATAGAGATTATATCTATTTCTTAAATACAATATCACCCATCAATGTAAGAAACGCAAAGCATCAACAAATAGATATGTGGTGCAGTTATCTTTTGAACTATGGAAATGAGTTGTAAAGCAACCTTATGAATACAAACATATATTATACTTTATCACATATTCAAGATTGTAGTAGATTGGCAGAAACATTGTTCTTCCAATGAAAATAACAACATTAGTATAAATGAAGCCCTGCAGAGATTGGATTAAACTAAGAAAAGCCCTCCTTCTAGTGCCATATGTGAGCACCAATAAAATCTGCATACATTCTAAACTCCGTGACAAAGGTTAGTTCATGCAAATTTACTAAATGCTCCTATGAGATAATGCACCATAATTCACAAACAAAATGACCAAATAAACTAATTGAAAGTATCAAAGAAGCACAAATGCATACCTATCCCATAGTGAATTGGTGTCACT
This sequence comes from Sequoia sempervirens, assembly GCA_007258455.2. Classification (NCBI taxonomy): domain Eukaryota; kingdom Viridiplantae; phylum Streptophyta; class Pinopsida; order Cupressales; family Cupressaceae; genus Sequoia; species Sequoia sempervirens. Next base: position 257,233 of record VDFB02073226.1, read on the forward strand.
TTGTTGTGAAAAGTGACCCTTTCCCAACCCTTGACAAATCAATGTTCCAAATGATAATGGAAAAAAATAGCTCTCCATATGGAGAGAGTAACTTTGCATGAAGATTGTAAATAGGGCTTTGTATAATAAATTGGGCTCAATCAAAGAAATTAATGAGCTCAATCAAAGAAATAGGGCTCTGTATAGTAAATCGGAGGAGCTGGAACTAAAGTTGGCCGCTCTCAGCAACGAAGAAGGGAAACAGAATAAGAATAGTATTGGAAAGAAAGGAGGTGACATTGAGGAAAAGTACAAGTCTCTGGAAGATGAAATGGTTAAAATTAAAAATAACTTGAAAATAGTTGTGGAACAAAACCATAAAATGGCTAGGCACAATGCCATTATTATCAATGCTATGTCTAAAAAGCTGGAAAAAACACAACAAAGTTCGTTGGTTGTTGATTTTGAAGAGAACAAGGAAAGAAAGAACGAGGACCAAGGTATTTCAAAAAGGACCCAGGCCAATCTCAAAAGGAAAGTGCCTCCTACTACACAGATGGTTCAGATCTTAAAGAGGGGGGTTCAGGATATGAACGAGCTGGAAGCTGAGACTGTAGATTTATTAAAGACACAAATTTAGCTATTGTTGGCTTTTTGTCTATTCTTTTTGGTTATGTGGCCTTCACTAGCCTTTTTGGTGGTTGTGGTCTTTTACTGTTGTTATTTTAACATCCTTTCTGACTTTGGTGTCTTTAATGACTCTATCTTTATTTTGTAAACTTCATAGTTTCGGGTCCTTGTAAAACCCATTTTTTCCTCTTTCAAAAACTTTGCATGAAGATTGTGGATGCTAAAATGAGAAATGAGACCTCCAATTTATAGAATATCAAGTTGGAAGAATTCCCAAAAGAGAGCAATGTGGGACAAAGATTCAACCAATAGGAAGGAGGCACTTGTCCAAATGTCAGTGGATGGAGGATGTGCAAGTTTTGGTCAATGTGCCAATAAATGAGATTAGTTGGTCAATACAATAGTCAACAAGCTGTCCAAAACACCCTCCATACATATCTAACAAAGCAATTATTCACCAAATTAATGGAATATTCTCCAAAGATGCCTCATTGAGGGAAAATGAGGATTTAATAAATTAATTAAAATCCTTTATTTGTGCAAGTTGGAAAATCTAGAGAATGTGACATGCATTAGATTAGATTTAATCCTAATTTAGTTAATTTAAAAGAGGATTAGATGATTTGACTCATTTGACTTAGATGTAAGGATTAAACTAAATCAAAAAATGATTTCAGATTTAATTAAATAAAGATTTGATTTATTTAATCAAAGAGGGTGATGTTAGGATTAAATTAAATAAAGTTGATTTATTTAATTTAAATGGATGACTTTAGAGATTGAATTTAGTGAACTTGATTAAATGCAGTATGCTAATTTTGCATGTTTATAACCCCTTCAATGATTCTAGAACACTTGTTAACTCACATGACACTGGGTGTTCTTGTGAGTGTCAAGTGACCATGCAAGAGTTGTCTCATAAAGTGAGGACACATGTCTTAACCACATGAGGTGAGACAAAACTCTAAATATCCTTAAAGTAAACTTAATAAAATGTAATAGGTAAAACTAGAATGTAATTATAACAAACTAGTTATATAGTGACACTATTTACACTAACACTAGTAGTGGAGATAGTAGTATGCATCTTGAACAATAAAATTGGTGCAAAAAATCACTTTAAAGGAATATTTGAGTGATGATAATCTTGATTTGTCTCATTTTTATGTATTTGGTTATCAAAACTATATGTTCTAGTTTAGAAGAAAAAGTTTGATTAAAAATCTCAACTTTGTATCTTGTGGGATATTCTAATGTTGCTAAATGGTATAAATTTTATAATCCTATCACAAAGAAATTAATTGTTAGTCAATATGTGGTTCTAATGAAGGAGGGTGGCAGTGGAAAGAAAGTATATAACAAAAATATTAATAATTATGGTTCCATAGAAATGGTAATGTTCCTCCTCTCCCTACAAACTTAAGTGCAATTTTAATCTATAGTAGTAGTGTTACAAAATCAAGTTTTACAAGCTTAATTCTATCAATTTCTCTTGATAACAAAAATCCAAGTTGTCTTCTTCCTCAAAGCATTCTTCAATCTGTAGTAACGGAAAAAGTATCCCTTTATTACTTAATTTGGGAATAATTAATATTAAAATGAGCCTAATGTTGCCTTAGTTTAGTGTTGTAATATGTTTTTCATATTTACATTAAGTTTAGGGCCCCTTTTAAAATAAATGGACTTAATTGTGCCTTATTTAGGGTGTTGTAAGGTGTTTATTTACAGTTTCACACTAATCTAGGGATTTATTAATTAATTGAGGTTAATTTTCCTTAATTGGCCCCTTTAATTCAAATCCAATCCTAATTAAATACAATTTATGAGGGATAAAACCCAACATTCATAAATACCATTACACAACACTTAATTTTATAATGTGTGTGTCCTATGTAGGTGACCTAGGACCCATTCACCACATGGCGAATGGGTCCTCACTATGTCCTAGGACCCTAGTTTTGCATAACATTTCACCTTGTCTGATGTGTGTCCTAGGTAGGTGGCCTAGAACCCATTCACCGCATGGTGAATGGATCCTAATTTAGACATAGAACCCCTCTTTTGGATATGTTTTTGGCATTATTTTAATGATTTGAAATCCATAATTCAATGTTGGGTTGTGATATTTGAATTTAGGGAATTAATGTTAAAATATGTATAAATACAAGGTTATTTCACATAGTTTCATCTAAGCTTTCAAGTGTTCAAGTCCTAATAGAAAAATTATGATCAAGATAGCAATTCAAGAGCATTTATAAGGCATTCAAGGGAAGATTTGTAGAAAATTATTGCAGCAATCAAGATTCCATTTGTCATGTCAAAGATTTCTTACATCATCCATGTGGTTTGAGCTAATGTGTTGATGTAGTGTTCAAGATCAATCAAGCATTTCAAAGCCTTGTTTCTAATCAAGTTTCAAGATCAATATCTACATTCATTTAGGCCACTTCATGCTAGATCTCAAATTTATTCTCCAAGGTTTCAAACAAGGTATCATTGTTTCATGTTTCATTGTTTCATCCTAAGGTTTAATTACCAAAATGGGGTTCAACCAAGGAAAACCCTTATTCCCTAACAAAACAACATTTTTCTCTTCTTTGATGTGTGATTGTAGGTCTTAGGTTGAAGATCAATTGGAGAGAAAAATTGGAGAAAGTTGCAAAGTTGTCAAAGTTTCAAAGGAAGTTGTCAAATCACGAGAATTGAGTTATAGGTTTTATTTTCAAATTTGCAATAGTGACCAACTAGAATCTAGGAGTGCAAACTGAGAGGAACATAATCTATAAACTAATTTTCTAGAGGCCTAGCCAGGACCCATTCGCCATAGGGAAAATGAGTCCTTAGTGAGTTTTGAAAAAGAACTTTTGGTGAAAGTTACACAACATTTGACCCTTTTTAGATCTCCCTTTTCATTACTATTTTAGTTAGATTTAATTATTGTTCCTTATTTACACATTATAGCACACATTTTGAATGAAATTATAGTGAAATAGGTGAATTGCATAGTTCCATTTCGGGTCACCTATTTCCCTCTTTTTCATTTTCATGAACCTGATGTGTTGAGCATTGTAATTTTTTGATTTTGGAGTTTATTTTCATCCTATATTTAGATCTTGCATTCATTTGAATCGAATTAGGTCTCATTTAGGGTGTCTAGTTTGCATTCAACTTTGTATTGCATCTAAGGTTTTTAGGATTTCATTGTTTGCATTCTTTAAATCTAAAAAATACAAAAAAATCAATCATCTTGCATATCATTGACATCATATTAACTTGCATTTTTAAATTGAAACAAAAATTGCATATCAAACTAGGTATTTTAGGTTATCATTTTTTCATAATTTGCACTTGCATTCCACATTGAATTCACAAAAAATTAAAACTGAAACTTACTTTAACAAACCTAAATCTAAAAATCACTGGAAAACACTTAAAAATCTATAAAAAAATGATTCAAACCCATAATATAGGACCCATTTTCCTAGGGTGAATCAGTCCCAAATCAGGTCATAATCTAAATTTTTTAGCACTAAAATATTCATTTGTGCACTTTTGTTTGCTATTTTCAATTTTTTGTTATTATTTACAAAGTTTATATTTCATCAATTTGATTATACCTAACCTAATTTTATACATTTAGTGCATTGTGTGATTTGAAAATTGCATTTACAAGACTTAATTTTTAGATTGTCACATAGTGTAATTAGCAAATTACCTTGTTTAGAATCTAAAAATTGCATTCTAGGTCATTGCATTACACTTTACCTTCTTTTTGTTTTGGGTGTGTACACTAAGTTTGTGAATTCTTGCATAAGCTTTACAACTTGGTGTCTTATTAGCAATACTATTGTGATACGTAGTTCAAGACTCATGTCATCCCACAATACATAATCAACCAAAATGCCCCTTGATATTGCTTTCTCACAAAAAGACATAATCAAACATGCACTTGATGGTCCTCTTTACATAGCTAGAAGAATCAATGACAAGCCTACTAATGGGATATTAATTGATCCCATCTATATAGAGAATTTGATCACTGAAGAATTCCTATTTTTGCATGAACTCTATCAAGATACATATGACAAACTGAAAGCATGGATCAAAATGCATAATGGTTTTTCTTTCCCTGTGATGGGCTCAATAAATCTCCCTCTAAAATTTTGATTGAAAACATTAAATGTCTCATTCACCATCATCCCATCATTGAATCAATTTCATGTGAAGTTAGGCTATCCATGGCTTCACTCCATGAATGTCGTCCTGTTAACTTTGTGTATAAATGTTTAAAGTTTCCCTTTGGAAATGAAATATTTACTATACATCATAGTGGCTTTAATCTTGTATTTTTGTGTGGGAACTTTTCATTAGATTTCTTTTGGGTCAAGCCTATTGAACCTATTAGACCTCATGAGGACTACTTTTTCAAAGCATATCAAAAGTTTAAGGAAAAGTGCATAGCAGAATTATCCCTTAGAAACATGCCTCCACCCATGATTGAGCCACCTATCCTTGAAAAACCAATGACTAAACCAAAATCCCTTCCAAATATCCAAGAACAACCTATGAAAAATCATCCTACCATTTCTTATAATAGACCACGAAACAATAAAAAACAATGTCATTGTGCCTCTTTAAGTAAAAAAAGTTTACAAACCCAAAGAGAAAGTGGTTGAAAAACCTCCTATGGTTCCTTCCATTACTCCCCTAAGGGAAGAAAAGAAGCCTATGGTTGACAAACCCACACCAACACAAATGCAAATTGACAACATATTTTTTCAAAGAATAAATTTATTGCAATCAAAATTAAAAAAAATCTGATTTTTTCAAATGCCCCAACAGAAAGAAGTACACTGGTACATTGCCCCCTCAAGAGATCGAGTGAAAATATTCGATTTGAGGGTCGATCTCAAGATAAAGAGGTTCAAAATGGATGATTCTGATGATGCTGCAAATGAGATGGTTTTAAGATGCTTAGAATAACCAATCTATATTATTTTAAACAACTTAAATGATAATGCAATGCATGTGAGATGGATGATGTGATAATGCCTATATGATTATGCATTGGATGTTTTATATAAATGTATGGTTTTATGAGATGTTTAGACTAACAGGTCTATATTATGATGATGAACCATGCATGTGAGATGATGTGCAGAATATTGATGGTTTTTGGATGCAGGATGGATGCACTGGCGATGATGATTAACTATTCTGGTATGATGTTAGTGCAGAAAAGAAGAAATGAGAAATGAGATGATGACAAGAGGATACAACAAGCCAACTTTATGAGAGATGATGATGAGAAATGGATGATTTGTTTATCAAGAATTGGGATTTTAAAAGGGCCACTTACCTTATGTTTGATAACACGCATAAGCATGATGTATCAAGGTATAAAGAACCAGGATGGCATTGCACTTAGTGTGATGGACTTTGACTCGACAAATAGATAGGAGTATTCTTGTTTAGACCTGACATATGGAAACCTTGCTAGGATGCACTTTAGAAGTTTCAAACATCTCAGACCAAAACACGGAAAGGTATAACCTATCAATGCAATAGTCAACAAGTTGCCCAAAACACCCTCCATACATATCTAACATCTAACAAGCATAGCAGACAAAAGATAATGCTCGTTGCCCTATTCCTATCTCTCTAAATGCATTTGTTTGGGCATCATCGAGAGGTTATTGGAATGAGCACAAAGAGATAAGTCAAAAGACAAAGATAAAGTAAATAAACAAGTTGATGTTCTTCAATACCGCTAACCAAAAGGGAATGTGTTTTTAAGGATAAAAACTGAAACTATTTCCAAAAGATAATGCCCATTGTAGGAAGGATACATCCTAGGACATGTTAGTGGATGGTGGCACATCATTTCATTTATCCAAAGTGTTCTTTCTAATAAATAATGTCCATTGTAGGAAGGATACATGCTAGGACATGATGTTATCAGATGATTGAAATGTGATTGATTGGATGATAGGCTATTGACACAAAGAGTTGGCAAACTTGTTTACGTACTGACTTAAACCTGAGACTTGACGTTTTTGATTTTTCACTTTTAACCTGCTAGACTTGTTTCCAATTGTTTTACCAAAGGTTGAGGATGATGATCGTTTATTATGAGTGATGTTATTGCAGGTGAAAGCGAGATGAGACAGATAAATTTTTTAAAATATTTGGATGTTTTTGGTGTTTTTGAAATGTTTGAGCTATTTTGCTATTTTGAGATTGGAAATGTTTTGAGGCTATATTTCTTTTTGCTATTTTGAGATTTTTCAAATGTTTTGATTTACGATTTTCAAATGTTTTGGGGTTTTCTAAGATTTTATGAATGTTTTTGGATTTTGGTGTCTCGGGGGCTGATCAAATATTAGTCTTGCCTATGTTTAAGCTTAGAGACAACATATTTCGTATAACCATTGGTCGCGCCCATAAAAGGATATGAAAATCACAGTAAAACCTTTCCTGGGAATTGGACATTCCAGCAGGTGATTAATATCTCTTTATGGATATTCATTTACTTGTCAAACCAGGGAATGTATACTTTATATGGCACAACACAATATATGCACTAAGAACTAGTTTCAGTCACAACTTAGCAGAAATAAATACTTGGAAGGAATTCTATCTATGCTACAGGAAAGTAATGCAAAGTTCTATTAACTCAACCATGATTTGATTAAAAACAAAAACCATAACAACTATGACTGAAACACAAACTATGAACTGGCCTTATGCTCAAGAACAAACACAAGGATGGATTCCCGATGCTGTAGGAGCAATACAAGACTGAGTTTGTATGGAACCTTCAAAGATGAAAGCTAACTAATGATCAACAAAAAATAACAGCTAACTAACTAACTACAGATACTTACTAAGTGGGCCCCCTTAGCAAGCATCTACTGGTTATGCAAGTGCTGGACTCGGAACTTCATCAAACTTTATTCATGAAAACAAAATGGTATACATTGCTTTGTTGATATGGAAACTAACAACAAACTCTGTCTCTTGTCATACAGATTTTGCTTTTCATTATTATCATACTGACTCTTACATGATATCTGCTATCTCTCTATCACTATGCTTCTATCTTATTTCTAAATATCATCTCCTTCTCACTCACGCAAGAGGAGTACTTTATTTAAAATCAGGAGAACAACTAACTAACTAACCCTATCAGAGAAAGACGTGGAAGTAAAGTGTATCCCAAAATCAAGGAACAAACTTCATAAATGAATTTATCTGTTCAACCTGATCCAGAGAGAATCTAGCGCTCCACTCTTTCCAGATTAACTGTCATTAAAAATCCTTCCCAACGTTTTTGGTCAAAGATTCTTCGCTAGAGCTTCCTCGAAGTCGTGCAGGAAATGGACTTTACTGCAAGGCCGAGATCGGCTGCGCTTGACTCGATCATACTTTCTTCAACAACCTACGAAACACAAGGTAACAGATGTGAAAGAAAAGGCACATTGGACATACACAATATCCATTCATTAATCACACATTTAAATCTATATTTCATCATTCAAAACTTTATGTGATATACCACCATTTAGGGAGAGAGCCAACGCAATAAATGCAGCCAAGTCAACACAATAAGCCCAGGAATATGAAAAAAATATTTTGCTGTGATATCCCAATAAAAGGTTTCAGCCTGCAGTTTTAAAACAACCATGAATAACAAAAGTAAAGGTAATAAAAGTTCATCATAATATCCAAACTATGAAAGCACATTTTGGGCTCATCAACCATGTTTTGATGCTTCTCTTGAATTTTTAACCCATTTTGATTTTGACATGTGTGGATGATACTGCTCTACTTTGGGATTTTGTTGAAACCAAGCTAGGTCAAATTGACTGATTGATGGATTGATGATGATAACATCAGTTGAGGATGCACAACAATGCGATAGTGTTTAGCAGATGGCGAATAGGGATGGCATCCCAAATAAAGATGGATTGATTGATCGATTTCGAAGCTTGATTTCAACAAAATCTATTTGAAATGATTTGATGTGACATTGGAGTGCAAATTAGATGCGACTGATATTGATTGTTTGGGTTGATGTTCGATGAAAGATGAAGCTTGATAAAGAACATTTTCTCATCAAAATATGCCATGGGCTAGTGATTTGGACTTTGGATCACAAATGATTTGACCAGTTTTATTTCACGTTTTCCAATTTTCAAATCACCACATAAGTTGGAGGATATAGATCAAGATTTATTCCTAAAGCGAGATCTAAATATTTGCCCCTAGTGTCTAGCAATGTATGGAATGTTATGGATAGATGCCTAGATAGGTGTATGGATGGATGGATATGGTAAGTACGCAAAGGATGCCAAGGATTATCTTGTGATAAGATAAGGTGTTTAGATAAAGAACGCTCATTGGATAATGCTTCATGGCTCAGATAACACTGGGTAGGATAGGATTAATGAAAATGACCCATGTCAATATGTTTACCATAAGCAAGTGTAAAGTGTGCCCCAAACTTTCATCAAGATCAAGATAACTTGGATGATGGATGTAGATGGATGAAAATGGATTGGATAAATGGTTTGTGGATGAATGCATTTATTATTGCTGAGATGGATGGAATGCTAGATTTAATATGGAAGGAATAAGATGCTTTCACCTTAACTAGCACA